>CM053788.1:501402376-501487376 GCA_028749045.1 Cupressus sempervirens
TTAAAACACAAGGCAAAAAATTGGGGGTTAACTAAACAAAACACTAGCTCTTATAAAAAAGCTACATTATGTTCTGAGATCTTGAGAGAGCCGATTTGATTGCACTATTTGTATCCCTTGCCTAGTTTCCTAGTTTAAATTGCAATCTAGATCACTATGAGATTTTTATATGTTGCCTTTGTTGTGAAAACCTTTCTCTTGGACAGTTTAGCCTTTTCAAAGACGACACCAATATAGTCTGGTTCAATAGTTGATGTTGAAACAGTTAAACTTAGAGCTCTATACAATGACATTGCTGCAAAAATCCAAGGAAGTTTTTTTCAAATGCCCTTTGTAAGCTAAAATTTCTAGGCCTCCCTTGGATGTTAACCTTACTCTTTATTTTGATTACATGAATACAAGAAAAAGAGATGGCTGAATTGTCAAGAATAGGATTGGCTAGATTTTCTATGATGGGGTAGAATCTAGCTCTCAACATTGTAGAAAAAGGCTTCCCCATCTCAATATACAATTAGAGCCTAGAAAAGGTAGATGAGATGGTAGATAGAGCCAAGCTGGAAGGAAATCTATCAGTAAAAGGCTTCCATGATGCCAAGGAATTTGTGTTGTCAATCCAGAAGCCCAGAGTCATAATCCTTCTAATCAAAGTAGAGCCTCCCTTGGACAAATCAATTGAGACTTTGGCTGCCCACATGGAAGAAGGAGACTGTATTGTGGATAGTGGGAATGAACTGTATGAAAACACAAAGAGAAGGTAGGAGGAGGCAAAGAAGAGGGGCTTCTGTATTTGGGCATGGGTGTTTCAAGGGGTGACGATAGTGCCAAGAATGGCCTTTCTCTTATGCCTAGAGGGTCATATGAGGCTTACAAGTATATTGAGGATAAAATTGTTAAGATCACTATGCAAGTGGATAGTGGGCCTTTTCTTACCTATATTGGAAAGGGTGGATTCGACAATTTCATCAAGATGGTGCACAATGGGATCAAGTATGGTGACATGCAGCTTATTGTAGAGGCTTATGATGTGCTAAAGTCTGTAGGTAAGGAAATTTAAGATTCAATTATTTCTCACTTTCTATGAGTATTTTTTTTTGGTGGGTGATATGATCTACTGAAGTTTGTAGGTAAAGAAAATTAAGAGTCAATTTGGTTTTAATTTTGCAATCCTCTCATCTGTGGTCATTATTTCTGACAATTTGGAGTTGTAACTTTCCAACCCATCATCCTGGGTAGAAGATGATTGGGATCATCCTTCATATTTAGATGAATTTATAAAATGTAAATCCAATTATCAAGGAAATCCTATCTAAACTTTCATCAAATTGAACTGATGCATGCAATTCCTCACAAATAATAAAAAATAGTTACAAAAGTACCCAAGAATCTAAGTAGATCTGGATCAAACTCTAATATAGTTAAATTCAATATTCTACCTGAACATTCACCACTTTCTTCCCTTATTATAATATCCAAAAAGGCATCCTTTGTGTGGTTGCAAATTTTTTGCATGCAAGACAAGTGGAACCTGCTTTATGATAGCAACTATACAATCTCCATGAAATCAAAACTGTATTGCAATCTTATCAAAATAAAAAATGTTATTCCAATCTCAATTATCTAGAAGTAGGTTTTACAACTTGAATCCAATTTCTAACTAAATCCACCTTTAGAAACACCATATTATGATCTTCAAAACTCTGCATTGGATAACTGCTACCAACCTTAATTGTGACATATCAATAGTTTTAAAATGTAGAAGATCTTTTGGCAAATCTAGAGGAAATAAGTATCACTGATTGATTTTCGTGGAATCTTGTATTGAAAAGCATTCTTCATTGTCAAATCAATCCTTTTGCACATACACTATAGTAGATCACCAACTAAGTTCTGCCTTTTTAAGCATCCTCCTATGAGCCTTCTCTTCACAGGTTTCAATATTTGGTCACTTCTAAATATCCTTTTTCATGGTTTCAAAGAAATTCTTCATCCCTTAGAAAATAATTCTGTTGTGTGAACTCTTTACAAGAGTGGGTATATACTATTTTCAAAGGGACATACTTAGTGAAGAAATTAATTGAATTGTTAAAGCAAATTATGCATACAACCATTACCACAGTCTACATTTGTATCTGAGGAAATAGTGCAACAAATTTCCTAGCATTCAATGAATCAATTTTAATTGCTCTTAAGCTTGAGAATAACATCCACAACTACACTGTGGTCATGCTCATGGCTTCTTCCTTAAATTATAGCAAGCATGACTTAAAATTTCATTTCTCCTTATAAGATGCATCTTTGTGGTATTCACAAGCTATAGTATGAGCAATCTTGGAAAATAGATCCATGAAAATGACCAAAATATACCTTCAAAACCTTTATATACAAATCAATATAAAATCCATGCTAATACATTTCTTATGTTTTTAAATTTTCCAAGATACTAAGTATCAATATTTTGCCTAGTTTTAGTTGCCTAAGCTTGGAAAGTTTTCAAATGTAACATATGTTCACTTAGATCACAATATCTCAAGTCTTAGAAGACAAATATTTACACTCTTCTAGTTGTTGTAGGATTTTATTTCTCCCCTATTATTCTAATAGCTAACTAGCATGTGCTTCACATAATATGGTCTTCCTTGTGGTAGCTTGAGGACAACACAATTTGTTTTCTCTGGAATAAAATTGATCATGCATCATGAAGTCCAAATGGGAATTCATAATGCCTATATTTGATTCTTTACAAGGATTATTAGTGGCTTGAAGGGCTAGATTATTTAGTGTAATACATCCTTGAGATGCTTCTAACCTGCCACCTCATTAGTCATAGCTGTACATGAAATCCTTTGAGACCTAGAGCATTGCTAACCACATTTATCTTCCCTACCTTGTACTTGATTATAAATGTGAAAGTCCAAAAATAACTAGACCATTTAATATGGGGAGCATGTAGTTGTTCTTGAGTTTGCAAGCATTTTATAGCTTGATTATCCATATGTAATGTGAATATAAATGTATATTGATGCCTAAAAGTTGGATTTGTTGGCCTCGCCTGCAAATGATTGATATAGCTTATGTTCATTGGGTTCTTTGTTAGGAGGACATCACTTGGAAATGTTCAATATTTGAATCTATATTGTGTGGTCCTCTCATGGGATTTAAGTTGAAATGTGTTTTTTAGAACTTAACAAAAGCTTTAGCTTAATCACTTTATAATAGTCAATCATAGATGTTCTTAGTTATGGCCCTTATTATGTCCAAAATTTTTTTATTGCTTGGACAAAGGATTTTCTGGTCTCTGATCTGTAAGCATGAAATGCCAAATTTGACTTGAATTTTTACACCAGCCACTAGTATATAGGCCATTCCTATCTACAATGCCACCTCTTTTGGTTATGTGGTGTAGGTCGAAGTGGATAAATTTTAGTTAACTTGTTTTTATTGCCAAATTTGCATGTAGCTTTATATTTCATAGGATCTCAAAGACTTTAGTAATATGTAAATTGATGGTAGATACCATATTAGAGGGCTTTGGATATCCATATTATGTGGCAATGAACTCAAAGCTTAATTGAATATTTTCTCAACTTAAAGCAGTGTCCTTCCACAAGGTTTCACAACTCTCAATGCAAGTTTTTGATCCTTATGTTGCTAAAGGGCTCAAGTCAAAGCCAAACATAATCGGTTGAAGATGGTGGTATAACATCTAGTGAAGTTTTTGAATCCATGCAAACTTGATGTTCTGTGCAACATCAAGGCAATTTAGGAGTCAAATTTTGACCATATAGAACTTCTTAGTGTTATGCGTGCTTTTGTGCAACAACATGAAATTTTTTTTTTCAAAATTTAGGGAACCCTCTTAGGCTTAGATGTTTCAACGTAAACTAGTATAAGCAATGCATGTCTTAAATTTCTAAATTGCCAATTCTTAGGTTCCAACATCTCCATGTATTTGTGTTCATCTTATTTCACTCATTATTAAATAGATAAAACCTAAATTTTTTAGCATCTGTACATGAAAGATTTTGTCATTTGTTGAAAGTCCAATAGTTTGATAGTCTAATGTGCTAGAAAAACAAAATATTGTGAATTTCTATTTTAGGATTCATTGGTTTGTAAATGATAAATTCATAGATTAGCAAAGATTTCTTTGGGGCAAGTGTAAATATAGCCTCAAAATGTTTTCACCAATTTTAGTCAACCAACACAATTTTACATGCACCCAATGATTGTAAGTGAAGTCTTTTGAACATTACAATATCAAAATTTTATTGCATATAGAAATAAAATATTGAGGCTATAATATTTGTTTGACAAAATTCTTGTCAGCTAGATAGATAGTGGCCCTGGAACCCTTTGTGAAGGCTGTGAATAGAAGGAACCTCTGTGGATTGTTTTTGAACTGTCAAGAATGATTAATCTTTTGTCTTATTTGAGAGTTTCCTCATAGAAGAAAATTGATGGATGTGGGCATCAAATAAATCTGGTGGGAAAGGGCTTATAGTTAAAAGAGTGTGAACATATCATTATAAACAATTTAGAATTTGAAGGTGGTCGAGGGCTTGATGTTGATGGAATTCAAATAAAGCCAAATTCATGGCATATATCGATAGATCGCTGCAGCCTTAGTGATTATGATGATGGACTTATTGATATCACACTCCAAAGTATTGATATAAATATCTCAAGGTAAAGTAACTTGTTTTTAGTTTAGTCTAATTCAAGTAGTCCTTTAAAGAGCTATCAGCTACCATAGGACCTTGAAAATAACATATATATTAATAGTCTTAATTATGTAACAAGCATATATAACTACATTTCTACTATGCATCTAGTTAATTCATAGATACTTGTCTTGGACTAGACAAAACTATAACTGGATCTTTGCTTGAGAAAATATTTTCTCTTATCATGATCTAGCTTGCTTCCAAAATACTGCGGGATATAATTATCATTCAATCTTCTTACAATCATAATTGATTCCTTGTTTTAGTAGCCTATATGCTATATGTTGATATGATTAGTATAGAAAAAAACAAGGCCTTAGAAAAAAATATTTTCCTACTTGGCTTAGTTGTGGCTTTTGGTTGTACACTTATGATACTATTCAATTAAGTTTCACAACTTTCATGGAATCATGTCTATATAATTGTATTGTTCAAGGAATAGTGGCAGTGGATTTATGGGGTTGTGATGTAGGCTGGTCCAATACTAAGATTCTTTTTTTAGATTTGAGTGCTGCATTATTTTATAGTCAACTCAAAGCTTAACATGCAATTTAATTGATCGCATATGACATGAATTGTCATGGAAAGGATATATATTCCTTTATTGCACTCTAAATTTTGCAATTGTTGAGCACTAGGCTATTATCCAAGAGTATATCTTCTTTGAATGTTGGTATCATGATGTGAACTTGCTATTATAGGTAATGTGCTTTACATGTTTTCATCAAAACAAAATATCACAATAAATAGTAAATGGCCTCCATCCAGGTTGACGTCTGATAAAAATCACAACATTGAGATTCATATTTTGCATTTGAGGAAACTCAACATTGGTCCACTTATATGTGCCATGAATGATATTTGCAAGAAGGTCTCTTCTTTATTCTAGAGTCCCCTAGGTGGTTATTGAATAGACTTTTTTCCTAATAATTTCCTCATGGTCAGTGATTTATGTGAATTTTTAGTACTTCTAGAATCATATTTTTTTTAATATAGCTTATTCTTGGTGCAAGAAATCAGATTTTGGATATGTTACATGCTTATTAGCTAGCAAAACCATACTAGATTTATGTAGGTAGTTAACAAAGTGAGTGAAGGAAATATAGTGCATATAATGAAGGCATTGGCTAGTCACCTTGGAGTAGCACAAAGTCTGATTGAAGATGATTCACTTCAACTTTTATTTCAAATGGTTGCAAAAGGGGAAAATATTGGTACACTTCCTTTACACATAGTTGAACTTCACTGACATGTTGTGCAGGTTAGATTTAGCCATAATTTATGCCAATTCTAGGAATAATATGATGGTTTCCTTTGAAATCTTGAGCTCTCTTGATGTAGGAGCATCTAGAGGTATAAGGGAAATCCTATGTCACCCAAAAAAAATTGTACTTGGACTTAGTTTCTGTTTCATGTCTTTTCATTTTTGGATACCCATTTGGGTCAAATAAAGGTTCCAACTCTCACAGTTCCACTATCAGTGTGTTTGAAAATCCCAAAAAAATAGGAGCATGCAATTTGGCCATCATTTTGGTGACCTAGAAGGTGTGAATTGGCCAGATGAATATAATTGTGATTTAGAGCATTCCATAAAAAGAATCAGGTCAAAAGGCCCCACAGTTTGAAAGTTATTGCAGTTTTTCAAGTTTTGGAGACCCCCTAAGAATGCTTTGAAGTTAGGTTAGGGGAATTAAATGACCTCAAAAAGGGTCAAAAATTGGGGGACAAGTGAATTTGGTCCATAGGGCTATAGAGCACTTTGAGAGCTTTTCGAAAATGTAAATGGGTCGTCAATTGGAGCTACGGTTCAAAAGTTATGCCTCCCGAAAGTTCGGTTACCATTTCTGGATTCTTCTAGATTTGCACCGATTTCTAATGCAGCTTCTGGAACCTTCTATTTGGTTGGTGGATGCCTACTAGCACTTTCTAGAATGTACTCCTAGTCCTTAACCCTCCGGGGTCTATTTAAGGAGATTTCTGGCATTGTAAAAGGTAGTTCGGAGTGGAGTTTGAGAGGAGGTACTAAAGGAGAAATTATCTCTAGATTTATGCTATTGTAAGCCCTTAGGGCATGTTTTGAAGTTTATTTTCTCTACACTATTTGTACTAGCTTATTTTCTTAGTTAATATAATTTTCCCTTTCTGTTGGTTCCATTCTGTTCTTGGGTCGTGTCCCCATCATCCCTTAATTATAAGATTTTAACTACCATTTCAGTTGTAATGCACGTACTTGGTCTCCTTTTGGTCAATGATAATGGAAGCATAGCGAAGTACATTCACACTCAACATTTGGTGTGTTTTCTGATGACTAATTAGGCTTATTTATTCAATGTATTGAGTAGTCAAATAATGATTCAATGGATGAATGGTGTTGAACTTATTATGACTTTATAAATTGTTAAATATTTGATTTCTATGGATTTTAATTTTCTAAGCTAAAGTGCATGTTGATCCTTTTTACTATTAGAGTTATTTCTTTGTCTAGGGGCAAAGATAAAATGATTTTTTTAAATTTCAAGTTTCAAAATTATTTATATCAGTTGTTTGTTTCCTAGCTAGACTTTTCTTTGTTGGTTCTTGGTCATTGCTATCTTGGAACCATTCCATTAATCCTCAAAATACATCTAATCAAATGGCTAATGTAGATAGTGAACAAAGAGGAAGGTCTCTATATTGTTGCAAATATTATGAATTTGAGGTATACTTTGATTTTTATTCAGGCATTTGATGCTAAAGTTGGCTCATTCATAATATTTCTCCATTAGAACTATTCCACTTTTTGATATGTCATATTTTAGATTCATAAAGATGGATACAGTTTCTAGCTCAAGTGATTTATCTTTAATACACATGCTATTCTTAATCATTACTAGTAGAGTGACATGGATCAAGCATCTAATAGGATGGGGCTAGGCCAAGTTAAAAATATTAGTATTGTTGAAAGTAAAAGATACAGTCAAAATAAGCTTGCTAGAGATCAAGTCCACCTATAGCAGGGGATACAGATGACCTAGAGAGTTGACCTAGGGGGAAAACTTGGTGAGAAAACTTAATGGGGAAAACATGGTGAGTCAACTTGGTGAGCGTACTTGAATTGTCAGCTTGGTGAGTTCACTTGGGGAGCCAGCCTGGCAATCTGACATGGTGAGTCGACTTAAAGTGGTGACTTGGTGGGGCAAGTTAGCGAGTTGACTTTGCAAGGCCACTTGGAGAGGCAACTTGGCAAGCTGAATTGGTGAGCAGACTCAAAGACTGACCTTGATGAGGTGCTTTGGTGGGGTGACTTGATGAGTGAACTCAAAGTAAACTTGGCAAGCACACTTGAATAGTCAACTTGGTGACATGACTTGGTGGGGTGACTTGGTGAGTGTACTTGAACAGTCGACTTGGTGAGCCAACCAAGTGAGCTAACATGGTGAGTGGGCTTAGAGAAGCAACTTAGTAGGACAACTTGACAAGCACACATAACAAGCCAACTTGCCAAGACAAGGTGGTAAAACCACTGGGTGAGCTGACTTAAAGAGTTAATTCATTGAGGTGATTGGGTGGAGGTGACTTGGTGAGCTGACCTAGGGGGCAGACTTGGTGAGCTAACATAAAGAGTTGACTTGGTGAGCATACTTGAATTGTTGGCTTGGTGAGCTAGCTAGGGGAGTCAGCCTAGTGAGTTGACATGGTGAGTCAACTTAAAGTGGCAAGTTGGTGAGGCAAGTGGGGGTGACTTGGTGTACTAACTTGGAGAGTTGGCCTAGGGTGCAAATTTGGTGAGCAAACCTAGAGAGTCGACTTGGTGAGTGTACTTCAATTGTTAGATTGGCAAGCTGACTAGGGGATCCAACCTGACAATCTAACATGGTGAGTGGGCTTAAAGTGGCAACTTGGTGGGGCAAGTTGGCAAGCTAACCTAGTGAGGCCACTTAGAGATGTGACATGGTGAGCTGACTTGGTGAGCAAGCTTGATGAGTGGACCTAAAGATTGACCTTGATGAGGCACTTTTGTGGGGTGACTTGATGACTAAACTCAAAGAGTCGCCTTGGTGAGCATACTTGAATAGTTGACTTGGTGGGGAAAATTGGCCAGCCAACTTAGCCAGTCCACTTGGTGAGGCAAGATGGTGAGTCAACTTGGTGTGGTGACTTGGCAAGTGGACTTGGTGAGTGGACTTAAAGACTAACCTTGATGAGGTGCTTTGGCGGGGTGACTTGATGAGCAAGATTAAAGAGTCAACTTTGTGAGCATACTTGAATAGTCAAGTTAGTAACATGACTTGGTGAGTTGGCTTGGCAATCCGACCTGGTGTTAGATTATGGTGACTAATCAAGAAAGTATTGTACATACTTCATAATTAGTGGGGTTTGGGGCATCACCCTGAATTTTTTTTTTTGGGTACTTTTTGTAGATTTGCCACTAAAGTTATGGCTAATTTATGGCTGACATGTTATAACCCTAAAGCAGTTTAATACTTGTATTAAAGGGTTTAGGGTTGGGTATTTTCATTATGTTGTGATGTGAAATTACTTCTTGCGGCAATATTGAGCTGTAAGGGATTACGGATTGTAATCAAGTTGTAATCACTAGATTGTAATAATATTGGTCTTGTTTTCTGGTGGACATAGCCCAGGGATTGGGTGAACCGCATTAAATCTTGGTGTCTTGTGTTCATTTTTGTGTGATCTATTATTTTCTGTTATTGGTTATATTTGCATGTAGTTTTTATTTCTATTCGTGGTTTATCATAACAAGTGGTATCAGAGCAAGGTTGTCTTTTAGTTATCCTTTGTAGGAAAGTCTCATGGTTAAGTGGGAGTCTCACGGTTGAGTGGGAGCAATTGCAGATGAGGGAAAGTTGAGGGTTGCCAAGTTTAATGGGAAAAACTTCCAGTTATGGAAGATGCAAATGGAAGACTATCTATATGAAAAGGATTTATGGAAGCCATTGGAAGGCAAAGACAAGAATTTGAGAACTATGTCAGAGGCTAAATGGGATCTTTTGGATAGAAAGGCTCTCAGAAGCATTCAATTATGCTTGGCACCATTGGTGGCATTTAATATTACAAAAGAAAAGATGATAGAAGATTTGATGAAAACCCTAGCGACACTATATGAAAAGCCCTCCGCTTCAAACAAGGTATTTCTCATGAAGCATTTATTTAATATGAAAATGGCAGAAGGTGGATCTATTGCAGATCATTTAAATGAGTTTAATACTATTACTAGTTAGTTATCTTTTGTGGGTATCAATTTTGATGAAGAAATTAGGGCTCTCTTGATTTTGTGTTCTTTGCCTAAAAGCTAGAATGGCTTGGTAATGGAAATGAGTAATTCTTTTCCTAGATCTAGTACCCTAAAATATGATGATGTGATTGGTGTTGTTTTGAGTGAGGAAACTCATACGAAATCCTGATGTGGATCTACATCAGGAAGTGCTTTGAATGCACAAAGCAGGGGCAGAATGACTGAGAGAGGAAGTAACTCTAGAAATTGTGGGAAATCAAGATGAAAGTCAAAGGGGATGAGGTCTCAATTAGGAGGACCAAATGATTGCTGGTACTGTAGGAAACCAGGGCACAAAAAGAAAGATTACTGGAATTGAAAGAAAAATGAAGAAGATAAACCAAATGGAGACCAGGAGGCAAATGTGGTAAGTAAAAAATCCGAAGAGGATGCTTTTCTTTTGTCTTTAGAGAGTGTTGATGATTCATGGGTTTTAGATTCTAGTGCTTCATTTCATGCTACACCTCATAGAGGTTATTTCATTGATTATGCCCAAGGGGATTTTGGGCTTGTTTATTTGGGTGATACTAAACCTTTTCAGATTATTGGAAAGGGAAAAATTAAGATTAAGTTGTAGAATGGGAATCATTGGCTACTACATGAGGTAAGACATGTTTCAAGGCTAAGTAGGAATTTAATTTCAGTGGGGCAACTTGGTGATGAGGGTTTTGTAGTTACTTTTAATGATAAAAATTGGAAGGTTTCAAAAGGTTCCCTTGTAGTAGCAAAAGGTGTGAAAGTAGGCACCTTATATCTTTGTATAGTTCATATTGTTCCTTCTAGTTTGATTGTTTAAGAGAAAAATGAATGTTCAGGAACAATTGCTACAGTTGAGCAAGGAGAACAAATAGCTGATGTAGATTTTGATACAACACTATGGCAAAATAGACTTGGGCACATGAGCGAGAAAGGTATGAAAGTACTTCATTCAAAGAAAGTTTTACTAGGTTTGAAATGTGTTAATATGGATTTCTATGAAAGTTGTGCGTATGGAAAAAAAAAGAGAGTGAATTTTGTAAAGATTGGGAAGGAAAACAAAAAGGAGAAATTAGATCTTGTGCATACAGATGTATGGGGACCAGCTTAGGTATGTTCCCTTGGTGGCTCTTATTATTATGTTACATTCATTGATGAAACAACTAGAAAAGTATGGGTTAATTTCCTTAGATAGAGATCTGATGTATTTCAAACTTTTAAGAAATGAAAATGCTTGGTTGAAAATGAGACTGGTAAGAAATTAAAATTTCTCAGATCTGATAATGGTGGTGAGTATTGCAGTCATGAATTTGAAGATTATTGCTCCACTAATGGTATTCATAGACAAAAAACTATTCCAAGGACTCCACAAGAAAATGGAGTGGCTGAACGCATGAATAGGACTATAATGGAGCGCTCAAGGATCATGAGGTTACATGCTGGGTTGCCCTTACACATGTGGGCAGAGGCTGTCAATATTGTAGTATATTTGATTAATAGAGGTCCCTCTACTCCTTTGGGTTGTGGTATTCCAGAGGAAGCATGGACTGGTAAGAAGGTGAGATATTCTTTTCTCAAGACCTTCAGTTGTGAAGCTTTTGCTCATATAGAATCTGAAAATAGAACCAAGCTAGAAGCTAAATCAAAGAAATGTGTCTTTTTTGGATATGGCATTAATGAATTTGGTTATAGGCTTTGGGATTTTTAAAATCATAAAATTGTAAGAAGTCGGGATGTCATATTCAATGAGAAAATTTTGTACAAAGATCTGTTGCAGCAACATGAGAAGAAAGAAGATGATTATGTAGTGCTAGATGATACTCCAAAAGCTAATGTTCCAACAATTCCTCATGATGTGCAACAACTGTAACAAAAAATACCACACACACTAGTGAATGTTAGACAGTCAACGAGGAAAATTAGACCTCCACAAAGATTTTCTCCTTCTTTGTATTCTATTTTACTTACTGATGTTGGTGAACTTGAAAGTTATGATGAAGCTATGCAGGTGGATACTAAGATTCAGTGGGAGTCTACAATGAAAGATGAAATGGTCTTTTTGCTAAAGAATAAGACATGGGATTTGTGCAAGTTGCCTACAGGTAAAAAGGCTTTATAGAATAAGTGGGTTTATAGGTTGAAATAAGAGGTAGGAGGTAAGAAAATATTTAAGGCTAGGTTAGTTGTAAAAGGATTTGCACAAAAAAAGGGAATTGATTTTGATGAGATATTTTTCTCCTGTTGTTAAAATGACTTCTATCCATATTGTTTTAAGTTTTGTGGCTACTGAAGATTTTCATTTAGAGCAGTTGCATGTTAAAACAACCTTCCTTCATGCTGATTTTAATGAAGAAATATATATGGCTTAGCCACGAGTATTTGAGGTCAAAGGTAAGGAGAACTTAGTGTGAAAATTGAAGAAAAGTTTATATGGCTTGAAGCAAGCACCTCAGTAATGGTATCTAAAATTTGATAGGTTAATGCATGAGCATGGCTATCACAAGTGTCATTTAGATTATTGTGTTTATTTTAAGAGGTTGGATGATGACAACTACGTTATTTTATGTTTATATGTTGATGATATGCTTGTAGCTAGGTCTAACATAGATCATATTAAGGGGCTGAAATGCAAGTTTGCACAAGAATTTTCTATGAATGATTTGGGGTTAGAAAAAAAAATCCTTGATATGAATATTTCTAGAGATAGGAAGAATAGAACATTGACACTATCTCAGGCTGATTATGTTGAGAAGGTGTTGCAATGTTTCTCTATAGAGAATGCTAAAGCTGTTAGCACACCTTTACCTAGTCATTTGAAATTGACTAAGGAGATGTGTGCTAAGACATAGGAAGAGGAGGATAAGATGTCTAAGGTACCCTATGCTTTAGCTGTAGGAAGGTTGATGTATGCTATGGTATGCACTAGGCTAGATATTGCCCATGCAGTGGGAGTCATTAACAAGTGTATGGGTCATCTAGGATTTGAGCATTGGAATGCTATCAAGTGGATTCTCAGATATTTGAGAGGAACATCCAATAAGTGTTTACACTTTGGGGGCTCTATTACTGATTTATAGGGCTATGTTGACTCAGATTTGGTAGGGGATATTAATACTAGGTAGAGTACTATAGGTTATGTCTTGACTATTGGTGGGGCAGCCCTGAGCTAGGTTTCTAGGTTATAGAAGATTATTACTCTATCCACTATAGAGGTAGAGTATGTTGCTGCTATAGAGACAGCTAAGGAGATGATATGGCTTTAGTTCTTCTTGGAAGAATTTGAAGATCCTCAGAAGGATAATTATTTGTTCATAGATAGTTAGAGTTCCATTCATCTTGCAAAGAATTCAGCTTTGCATTCTAATACTAAACACATATAGTTGCGATACCATTTCATTCAGTCAGTTTTGGAGGATGGACAGTTAAAGCTAGAGAAGATCCATACAAATGACAATGTAGTAGATATGTTGACAAAGGTTGTAACAAGGGAGAAGCCGAACTCCTCTTCAGCTTTAGTTGGTCTTTTTAGACTGAACATGAATAAAAGAGCAACAGAGTCTAGGGTGGTTTTGATCCAGTGGGAGCCCCATGTGGTAGTGGTATTGCTACAAGATCAGTCCAACTAGGAGATTGTTGTTTAGTGTGGAGCTTGATCAGTCTCCAAGTGGGAGATTATTAGATTATGGTGAATAATTAGGAAAGTATTGTACATACTTCATAATTAGTGGGGTTTGGGGCATTGCCCCAAATTAATTTTTTTTGGTACTATTCGTAGATTCACCACTAAAGTTATGCCTAATTTATGGCTTTTAGGGTTGGGTATTTTCATTATGTTGTGATGCAAAATTTCTTCTTGCGGTGGTATTGAGCTATAAGGGATTACATATTGTAATCAGGTTGAAATCACTGGACTATACTAATATTGGACTTGCTATTTGGTGGACGTAGCATAGGGATTGGGTGAACCACGTTAAATCTTGGTTTCTTGTGTTCATTTCTGTGTGATCTATTATTTTTTGTTATTGGTTATATTTGCATGTGTTTTTTATTTTTGTCCGTGGTTTATCCTAACACCTAGTGTGTGGACTTGAATAGTAGACTTTGTGAGCTGATTGAAAGAGTCAACTCATTGAGGTGACTGGGTGGGAGTGACATGGCAAGTGGACTTGGAGAGTTAACCTAGGGGATGGGCTTGGCGAGAAAACTTGGGTACTTGGTGGGACATGTGGGTGAGCTAACTTGGTGAGGCAACTTGGTGAGCTGAATTGGTGAGCGGATTTAAGGACTGACCTTGATGAGGTGCTTTGGTGGGGTGATTTTGTCTCCTCCAGAGACTTCAAAAAATGGAGATGGTGTGAAAAGGGGTGGGACATCACATGCATTCTAACACAAAGAATTCATCACCATTTATGAGGAATGCATATAAAAGACACTTCAAATAAGGACTATCTACAGGTAAAGCATGATTATACATATTTGAACCATTCTTTGCAACTTTATTGAATCTGATAGTTGATATTTAAGTTTTTCCAAGTTTAGTCAATTTTAAATTAACCATATATTAACATTCTTAAATCACATCTTAGCTCACATGTCAAAGCTGCAAAATTAGATTTCATTATTAGAAAGTTTGGCATTTTGATGCATGCATTAGTTTGTAGTTAATAATTGTTTTCTTAAATTTATTATTCTTTTAACCCCATTCTAACTATTTAAAGAAGAGAATTGTGTGTATTTTGACTAACCATCCATCATATGGAACTCATAAAAAGTTTTATAACTTGCAACTGACATGTCTTTACTTCTACCACTTCCATTATTAATCAGTACAAGAAAAATTATCATTCTCTAATGCTACCTACTTGTTAGACCATTGCAATATAGAGCAACAATGATATAAATAAATTTTTGAGGAAAATATTTCAGTTCAATACCAGAATTGTCCACTAATATCCATATGTTCCTAACAGTCCCAGAATGGTTACCTTGAAGTCCCCAATTATTGGCTTCCATTATCTAATAGAAGCTTGCTCTTTATAACTGGAAGCAGATTCAACTCCAAAGATGAGTCTATTTTTTTATAATTCTAGCACATAGCTTTAGGAGAACATCAACTGAGTGGTCAACAAAAAATCTCTTCCCTTTCTTAGGAAGGGTTTCTCCATCAAACATGAATTTGGCATTCATCTGGTTGGTTCATATTGCCCCAGGCCATGGCCAAGAGGATTTTTTGACTAGCATGACATATAGCTTCTAGTACTATATCCTAGATCGAAATCTAGCCAAACTTTTGATGGACACCTATAGCTTATCCCAAAGCTCTCATTTAGTATTTATGAGATGATCAATCAAGAGGAAATAGTTGAGAGCTTAGAGTGACACAATTTTTAGATGATCATATGAAATGAAATGGGCATGTGAGTAGAATTAAAGAAACTAGAAAGACATTGTGTATAGATGAAGGCATGAAATGGATGGTTTTGGAGCACTCAGCACATACACTCACCATTCAGTACATATCACCATTCGAGATCAAATGGGTGTATTGGATTAGATGCATAGTGAATAATAAAGGAGGGAATTGAGCTCTCCCTGAGGCTCCTAGTTGTTGAGGTCCACTTTAGCAATGGCCCTTCCTATGGAATTTCCATCTAAAACCTTTCTAATGAGATAATGTGTTATGAGCTCCTCATCAGTGGGATGGAACGTGAATCCAGAAGGCAATTGTGTATCACCCATATAGTGAATAATAAAGGAGGGAATTGAACCCTCCCTGAGGCTCAAAGTTGTTAAGATCCTCTTCAACAATGGCCCTTCCTATGAAATTTCCATCTAAAACCTTTCTAATGAGATAATTTGTTATGAGCTCTTCATCAATGGGATGGAACATGAATCCAGGAGGCAGTTGTGAATCTAGGAGGCAATTGTGGATTCACGTTCCATCCCACTGATGAAGAGATCATAACACATTATCTCATTAGAAAGGTTTTAGATGGAAATTTCACAAGAAGGGCCATTTTTGAAGTGGACCTCAATAACTGTGAATCTCAAAAAAAAATTGACCAATGCCCAGTAGTTTTCTGCCAAGCATTGATCAAAATTTTGAGCAATGCCCTACAGTTTTCTACTAAGCATTGGTCAAAATTTCGACCAATGCTTGGAAAAAATTGGTTGAAATTTCAACCAACCAGTAGGTTGGTTGAATTTTCAACTAGAAAATTTTTGACCAATGTGTTGGTCAAATTTGGTCGAAGTTTGGTAAAAAACTGGGTCTAAATTTTGACCAATAAAGGTCCAAAAATGAGCCCAAATGTACTAGTGGGGTGGTATACTTGAAGAGATATGTCCTCCCCCACTTGTGATCCAAAAAAATCTTGATGAAAATATAGGGGGAAATTTACTAATTTTGTGAAAAGGAAAAGGAAAACATATGAGAAAAGGTCAATTTTGGGTAGTTCTGGTGGCGAGAATGTCATCTTTAATTATTTCAATAGATTCAATAAGGCTCCTAAGATTCCTTCTCTACAACCTCCTTCATGATGTTAATCATTTATAGCTATAATGTTCGAGGTATGGAAATGACTAATAGGAAATATATTGTTAGGAAATGGTGTATTAAGTTGAAAGATAAAGATATTGTATGTTTGCAAGAAATTAAAGTTGTTAGTTTTCAAGCATCTTGTATTAACACAATTTTATGGGATTAAGCTTTAGGGTTTAATTCTAAGAATAAGAAAGGAAAAGGTGGAGTGGCCATGTTAGTTGGACCAAAATGGGTTGGATCCATATTACAACATGGTTGCTCAAGATGTCAAAGGGCACTTTGAGTGACTTAAATTGGAGAGAATATTATTGGGATTTGTAATATTTATGCCCCAAATGATTATAAGGATAGAATTGTGTTATGGGAATGGTGTTCTTCTAACTTGTTGAAAGCATCTTGGATATTTGTAGGAGATTTTGAAATGATAGAAGCCAAGTGCAATAAACAAGGAGGTCTGAAGCATCATTGGAAAGGTAATGAACAATATTTTTCGTGAAAGCTCAAAAGATGTTTTAATTTGATTGATCCTTTGGAGAACAATATGGAGAAATTTAATGATATATGGTTCACTTGGTGCAATAATCAAGGGGGGAAGAATAAAGTTTATTGTATATTGGAAATCATTTATTGTGATTCTTCTTTTTGTCCATTTCAATCTAAAGAGGGTCATTCTCTTATTACTATGTCTCCTGCTACAATGTCAGATCATTCTCTCATTTATGCAAAGATGCTACTTAATAAGGTTGATAATGTTAATAAATAAAGACACAAAAATAGAAGTTTTAAGTTAAATATCTCTTTGCTAAAAGACCCTAATAATAAATAAAATATTAGAATGGTGAATTTTTTTATCCAAGTTATGTAATTAGTTTATAAGACCTACTAACCAATGGTGCCATTTAGTGGAGTCTTTGAAAAAAATCTATCAGATTATAGGGAAAAATGTAGCCAAAGATAAAAATTAAGAAGAGAATGATCTTCAATTATCTTCAATTCAAGCTCAATAAAGCTGAATTTTCTCTTCAAAATTGTCTAGATGACCTAGTAAAGTTAAATACTTTGGTCTCCATCAAGCATAAACTAGGATTTCTTCATAGATACAAGATCCTAGGGAAAAGGATTTGGGAAAGAATGAATTGTCTTAGAGATGGTGATATAGAGTCTAAATATATATTTTAAATTATTAAGGCTAAACACAAGGTAGAAAAGATTAAGAATATTCAGACTGAGTGTGGTAAAACTATTGATCCAAAGGCTATTAAGGATGCTTTTCTTAGTTTTTATTCTAAATTTTTTTCTTCTAAATTTGATCAAGAATAACATGTGCAATTGAATGATTTTTTGAAGATGATCCCTAAGAAGGTTTCTAGTAGGGAAAGTAATAAATTGAGTAGAAAAAATTCTCTAGAAGAAATTCTCTAGAAGAAATTCAAGAAGTTATCAAGGCTATGGCCAATGAAAAATCTCCAAGAATGGATGAATTGTCTGTTGAATTTTATAAGGATAATTTAGATTAGATTGAGGAAGAGATTTTATTATTCTATAATGATTCCTTTGAGAATGGTTCTTTGGGTAGAAATGTGAATAAAGGAATCATTAAACTACTTCCTAAAGTAGGGGATAGATATTTAGTCAAGAATTGGAGACACATCACCCTGTTTAGTCCTATAAAATTATTGCTAAGTTATTGGCTAGGAGGATTGAAGAAATAACTAAGAATATTGTTGCAGTCACTCAAACAAGTTTTACAGAAGGTAGATATATTTTGGAGAATCTTATCACCAATTGGGAAGCTATGAATTGGGCTAAAGCTAGTAGGAAGGATGTCACTATGATAATCATTGTTTATGAGAAGGCTTATGATAGGGTGGAGTGGCCTTTTGTTCTTGGTATGTTGAAGGATTTTGGCTTTCCCAATTATTTTTGAAACTAGATTGAAATTATTTTTAAAGATGCTTTCATAGTTATTGAGATAAATGGGGAATTTTGAAAATGTATTATTCTGTAGAGGTCTATCAGGCAAGGTTGCCCTTTTACACCCTCCTTATTTGTGATTGATGTTGATACTCTATATTATATCCTAAGGGATGCTTCTTTAGGGCATCCTGTTAAGGGCATCACCCTCCCCAATGAAGATGAATTGATCAATGCTCAATTTGCAGATAACACTATCCTTTTTTTGGATATATCTAAAGATAATTTTTCTATGGCTCTTCATAGACATAAATTTTTCTACTCTATTTTTGGAGCCAAAGTGGCCCCCATAAGTCTTTTGTTATGGGTTGTAAGGAGGCTCCTTATAATTGGTTGTCAAAGATGGGTTGGAATTGGAATGGACCTAAAACTATTACTAGGTATCTGGGCATTCCTTTCTCCCTAGATCCTTCATTTTTAGACATGTAGGAGTGGATTTTTAAAAATATTAATGGTAAGAATATTAGATGTAAGAATCACTCCCTTTCATTGGTTGGGAGAGTTCAAGTTGTGTAGAAGATCCTCTCCTCCCATCATATCTTTTTTGCATCAGCTTGGTTGTTTACAAAGAATCAGTTTGGGATGCTTGAAAAAATTCTTAGAGATTTCTTATGGTCAAATGGCTTGGGGTCTAAGAAGAGACATTTTATTAAGTTGCAATGGTGATGTCTACCCAAATAGTTGGGGAGTTCAGGGATTAAGGATATTATAACTCAAGGTATTGCCCTTGCATCCAAGTGGATCTTTAGAGAATTTTTGGGAAATGAACCATGGAAAGTTATTTCAAGAGAAATACTATTGAAAGGTCAGTTATTAAAAAAGGTAGAGATTGGAACAACATTCCTTTCTAGGTTATTATTATGGGACATTTTAAGATGAAATTTTTTTGGTCTAAAGCATTCACCCCTCTATGGTCTACATGCTCACAAGCGAGGGAGCTTATATCTTGTAGGAATGCCACTAGGGGTCCTCCTAACTACATTGATATTGATAGATCAATCTCGTGGGGATTTGAAATGTCACTTTTCTGATTTTACATGATATTTCAAGCCCCAAAATCAGATCTTTAAAATCAAGAAACCAATATTTCAAAGTTCCACCAATTTCTCAATAAACCCCGAATCGGGTATGCCAGAAATAGTGCCAAAAGCTTCACAGCTTCACCTATTATTAATAAATATGAAAGTGGAAATTTTTATATAAATTTGAGAAGCATAAAATCCTATAAAATGATATTTCCAGATCTATATAACATGCACACAATAGCTCCCAAACGGAGGACAAAAACAATGCTCATCGGGCTCCCGAAAATAGCACAAAAATAGCCCGAAATCACCACAAAAACTTAATAATCTATCACAAAATTTTAATCATATCCAAATACATATATTCAGCTCTATTTTAAAATTTAAAAGTATGATATATAACAGCAACCCAAACTGATATGAAATGCTCAACCAAAAACACCAAACTCTTACAAAAAACACACCCAACAACTCACAAATCTGCACTGTTCAGCACAAAGGCAAACTCTGCATGAGCATGCACATGGAATGGCTTCAAAATCACATCCTTAGCCTTCCTAGAAACCTAAAAACTCCCATTCTTGGGTCTCCTTGGAAACCTGCAAATTCTCGTTCTTGGGTCTCCTCCACAGGTTTGGCAGCCTCTAAAGAATAACAAAGAAATGAGCAAAAATCAAGTTCTGGAATCAACCCAGAATGCCTCCAAACCCCTTAAAAGAGGGCATAACCCTAACTCACGTCCAAGAGGGGTTAATAAAAAATATTTTAAAAATAATTTTTATTTATTAGTCCATTCACTTCCAAAGATTATCCCCTTTTTCTGAAACTTTGCCTTTTTGGGCTTGCCTGCCTTAGCAAAGATTATTATTTTTAATTATTTGAAAAGGGGACATGACAGGATTTTATTTGAATGATAATTCTATTGCTCCTACTCAAAGTTGTTCAGCTAAAAAATGGAATGATAAAGCTATTTCTCTTATCAATGACTTAATGGTTAATAATAGGATTGGGTTATGGGATGAAATTTCTAGGAAGTTTGACATTCCCAACTCTCGAAGGAAGACTTATATTCTTTTGAACAAAGCTTTATGAAAGGATAAAGGTGGAAATTTTATGGATAACAATTCCTTTACCAAAAATATAAAATGGAATGATGGTACCATTATTGGTAACACCTCTATTAAGCATATTTATGATATGTTTAGAAATGATCAATCTGTGGTACAGTGTATAGTTAATTGTTGGGGTCTTGACTATCCTTTTTGAAAGTAGCATTATTTTTGTTTATTACTTTTGGAAGGGTCCATGTGAGCCTAATGTTATTCACTTTAGATGGTTTTTGTTGCTTAAGAAACTTTTTGTCAGTTCAGTTTTGTCATCCATTAAAGTTGAGCTTATGACTTGCAATTTGTGTAATAGACCTAAGAGCTTTGAGCATATTTTTCTTGAATGTATTTTTTCTTCTAAAGTTTGGGCCATTTTCTTTGGGTACCTTGTTTATTGAAAAAAGAAATGGTTTTTCTTGGTGTAAAGTATTGGTTGGTTGTGTGAGATCTTTTGATTTGTCTCTTAATAGATTTTGGTTTGCTCTTACTGGTGAAGTACTATGGTTTCTTTAGAAGGAAAGGAACAAGGAGATATTACAAAATGTGAGAAGGTCCCCTTCTAAGTTGAATCTTAAATGCACACATTTTTACATCATGTCATAGGTTTCTTTTTTATTGGAGATTACACAACCTAGATTCATGAAGTTGATGCATGATGGGATGCTACTGATCTACAAAGATGAACTTAAAGCTTCTCATTACATTGAAAGATATTAAAGTTTCTTTAAATAATCAAAGATTGAAGATATGAGCATACTCTTGGACAAGTGTCATCTAGATACTGACAAGGAGACAACTACATGTGTTGGAACTACTTCAACACATATTTATGAGATTAATCAGCCATATCATGTTTTTCAGAATTTATACTTTTATATTGCATATATTGTATTATAAGAAATAGTGGTATATCATATATGGTACTAGATGTTCATATTGGAAACTCTATGTAAAGTCCTTTAGTCGGGTTACTCCTCCCTCCAATTTTGTGTTATTATTGAGAGTTGGCTATTTTTCAAAGTGACAAGTTTGATTGGATGTTGTTTAAACTTTTGTAATATAAATAAAAAACTTGAGGTTTATACTTAGGTTCACTTATCAACCTCAAAGGAAATGTTCCCTCTTACTCAAAACACACATAGATTCTCTACTTTGTCTCTTTGTGTCTCACACTTCATGCTTAAATCACCCTCCCCATGTGCTTTCCACCTTTTATTCTTGTGAATTTACCCTTGGGCACCTCTTCTACCTTTTTGTAGTTTACCTCTATACCTCCTTAAATAGGTAATTCTAGTCCTTTTTCATTTTCCATTATCACTATAATCACTATAGATCTTAGGGTTTATGATCTAATCCAAAATATTCATTATATCTATCCATCTTCCTTCATTTCTAAAAACTTCTCATCAAATTTTTTTATTGGTTATGATACCTAGTCCTCTCGTTAAATTAAATGATCCAACTCATAAATTTTTATCTTCAACACATTTTCAATATACCATGAATTCAACTGAGTTGGTTGGAAATCAAAATTCCTCAAATGTTTTCAAAATACTATTACTCAACCATTTCTAAGTTTAGACCCTCAGTGATCACAGAATTACTTGGTTGGTGTAGAACTTCTAGCTTGGCATCAAATTTTTAAATCTTTGTTGATATTGATGATCAATCA
This sequence comes from Cupressus sempervirens, assembly GCA_028749045.1. Classification (NCBI taxonomy): domain Eukaryota; kingdom Viridiplantae; phylum Streptophyta; class Pinopsida; order Cupressales; family Cupressaceae; genus Cupressus; species Cupressus sempervirens. The sequence continues at coordinate 501,424,673 of CM053788.1, forward strand.
ATGCTAAATATTTCTTTGTATTTATTATTGCTTAGTTCGCACTAGCATCACTAAGCATGGACTTCAAAGTTCCTTGAACTTTTACTCTCTTGCTCGGTGATGCTTTACATAACTGATATATCTTGACTTGTACTATTAAAACTTAAAAATAAACATGATTTAAATAATCACTTTATTTTGTCAAAGTCTAACTAATCAATTGTCCATTTTAGCTTCCTTTTCATAACTCAACCTTTCCTCTAGGTGCTTTTGTTATGAGCAATTTCTCGAATCCTCTTCATCAATCAAATATATATGACAATTAGAGAAGACATCAACATGTCTCATCAATATATTTGACATCAATGAAGATACAACAATTGTTGTAGTTTTATTTTTAGCACAATCCTCTCACTATGAATATAAAATAGTAAGCCCAATCAATTGATTAACATTTTGACTTTGACCATGCAAGATGATGATGAAAGGAAAATGCACTATGTTTGTTATTACTTTCAATGTGTATTCATTCAAACTCAATACCAACCCTTCTCCTAGCAATGTAATGGGTTTTTATACTCCTTTTTCATGTGTGGAAACCTCTTATGTGGACCGATAACCAAAATCATGTAAGTTGCTTATTTTTGGCAATTTTTTGTCAATGTTGTCAAGTGCAACTTTTGCAAAATACAAAGTCGTTAGAGAAACTTTTCACAACTTTGCACTTTTACCATTTCTAGACCTTAATAAATCTCACAAGAGCTAGTAAATTCAAAAAAAAAATTCTAACACTATTTTCCAACTCTATATTTTTTGGTCAAAGTTTGGTCAAGCTTTGACCCATTTAAGCAATTACATGCAACTTACGCATTGTCAAAACACTTCTTGACTCCCAAATTTCTCACACTCACCTACCTATTTACATAATTCTAATAATACACTTGGGGTTTCATATCGAGCCCTTATTCCTTAGTGGTTGTCTAAAATCACCTACAAGTTAAAACTTTGATGACCTTTCCCTATGATCCTTGGGTGCTTGCACACGATACCTCGAGCATAACACTATGAAAATGGGATCTTTAAAGAGAATCTATTACCTTTTACCCTTATTCCACCTATGACAAAGAAAGGAAAGGGGAGGGAGAAATAAAAGAGAGGGATAGGTATTAAACCTTACATATATACTTAACATATTTGCCTACTTATTCCCTTCCTGTTTGTCTCCTTAATTTTTCTTTCAAGTCAAGAAATATTTCTTATTATTCCCTCATTTCCCATGGTACTAGAATTCTCTTGGTATTCTATATTGAGACCTCTTTCCCTTTGATGTTCCTCTTGATTTCCCACAATTTCTAGAATTTTTTCCTCTGTCATTCCTTTTTACTTTTCTTTGTGTGTTTAAAATACTTCTTTATATAAATCCACCTAATATTTTCCTACAAGTTTCTTCACTTAGAATAATACAAATCACATCATCAAATTTTAGAGTATTAGATCTAGAAATAGAATTACTCACAACCATTTCCAATCCATTCCATCTTTCATGCAAAGAACTTAAAAGAAGGATATACATGATCTCTTCATAAAAATTAATATTTATAGCAGATAATTGACTAGAAACAATATTAATTGCATTTTAATAATCTGCAATGGATTCACCTTCTACCATCTTCATATAAAATAAATGCTTCATGAGAACTACACTATTTGAAGTAGAGTGCTTTTCATATCACTTCACTATGGTTTGCATCAAATCTTCCATAATCTTGTCTTTTGTAATTTCATATTGTGTCAGGTGTAAATGAATACTTCCAAGTTCCATTTGATCTAAAATATGTCATTCCTCATCTATCATAGTAACCAATTTCATAGATTTTCCTTGCAATGGCTGTCATAAATTGCTTTGATAAATATAGTCCTCCATTTGAAAATTAAAAAATTAAAATTTCTTCCCATTAATCATCTCAACCTTTATCTTACCCTTATCTTCCATTCCTTCCACTAAACTATAAGAATTTTGTGTAGTGGATAACTGAAAAATGCTTTCTCCAATACCACTTGTTAGGATTAATGAGACATAAATACTAATTAGATTAAAATGTAACCAATATTAGAAAATAATAAATAACATAGAAGAAATCACAAGAAATAATTATTTAACATGGTTCACCCAATCCCTAGGCTACATCCACCAAATGATGAGTCCAATATTCTTATTATCTATTGATTATAACTTTACTACAATCTATAATCCCTTATAGCCTAATACCACTAGAAGAAGCTATAATCTCATTATACATTATGAAATCCCTTACCCTAAGCCATTTTATACAATATATTTGCCACTTCCAAATTAGGGTTAGAATTGTCAACCAATAACTTCTTATTGTGACAACGAGTGCTCATGGGGTTTGTGGCCCAAGGAACCCATAATAGGTGTGACAAAAATCCCCATTGTAAAATCTAGGGAGAATTTACTAAATAAAGTGTGGAAAAAAATACTTCAAGCCCTATTAGGCTTCACATCACAACAAAATATATGTAGGTTACTCCTTAGAGGGATCATCAAACAATTTTATATATATATATATATATATATATATATATATATATATATATATATATATATATATATATATATATATATATATATATATATATATATAAGTTTTACATTGTTAATTAGATATCTAAAATCAAGAAGGAAATTTATATGGCACTAGATGCATGCTCATTGAACATTTGGATAAGTTGTTAAGATTGGAGATTTATCTAAAGGACGGAATATACTATCTTGTGAAAGAAATAATTCATCAATTTGAGACATCAAATTTCTTTGATTTTGGGGATTTAAAAAATATTTCACTAAAAATCATAAATAAAGAGATCACACCTAGTATATCTATATATCTTCCTAACTTTGAGAGTGGTCTACATATTTTTAGTTTATAAAAAGGACAAAAAAATTTAACAAACTATTTTTTTGAAATTGGTTGTAGATCTACTATGGCTACTGAGATGATTGACACAATTGATTATTCACAATAGTGAATTTCATGTAAAATTATATATGTGGGGATTGACTCATTAAAATAAGAGGTTGCAGTGAAACACTTTTGAAGGATTAAAATTCTAATTTGGAATTCATATAAAATATGTCAATATTAAGGAGAATATAGATCACAAATCATGAAGCTGGTCATTTATACAACAAAATAATAATATCCACAACTGCAAAGAAAATTATTGAACAATTAAAAGATTGAATAAATCTATTCACTGATTTTGGGCAGAAATATTATGTGATAAGACACACCTCTAAAAAATAAAATAAAAATCATACAATGAATATGAATCATATTCTGACAAAAGGAAGCATGCTATCTAAAATATAATTCCTATTGAAAATAAGCTAAATGGTTTGAGTTTTCTTTCTGAATTTCCGTCATAACTAAGTCAAGAAACACACAACATATTTCCAAAGAAACTAGAGTCTAGCCTTATTGAGAATGAAAAAGATCATTTTGAAAAATGAAGTATGTGAAGAATGGATGGGATGCAGAACCTAATAACCTACCAACATTGTAAAAGCAATAATCCGATGAATAGGAGATGCAAGAATTCACTCATCATGGGAAAAAGACTTGATCTCAAGTTCTTGAATACAATCATATAGATATTGGTAATGAATATGTTTAGGGAGATTAGAAAATTTTATAAATAGAAAAGATAGAAGAAAGAAAAACTCCAGCGTTAAACAACAACTAGTAGAATTAAGCAAAACAAATAACAGGCCAGAACATTCTGGCAATAACCGAAGGGATAAGGATAATTTATTAATCTTCTTTAATGAGAACACAAAAGAATTGCATTTTGAGTGTAGAACTTTAGAGTTTTTTCATATTGAAATGATCCTAAACCGAAGAAATCAAATCTAGCAAAATGGTTGAAAGGTTTTTTCTTGGATTAGGTAAGTATTTCCTAACTTTTAAACTATTTGGCATACCTTCATTATAAAAATAAAAGAAATAGAGATTATTTTCTTTCTATGTCTCTCTATTTTTATAAAGTCTATAGTGTAAATTTCATTACTTGGATTCCTAATTTTATTGACGATTCTACAAATAAATTATGCTTCCCAACATGGGATTTAGTACAAGATTTATTGCATTTTCATGTAGTGGAGTGCATTATGATTTCTATTAGAGATTTTTTAGGATTTGAAGATAACTACAAGGAAACTAATCAAGTTAAGATCTGAATAAATATAAAATCAGATTTATATGTTTTCAAATCCATCAAAATTATAACAAATAGATCATTATGGAATATTAGATGCACAAAATTTGAAGGTTGCATTTATAATATAAATATTTTAGAATCTTGAACTAAATGGGATCCTAATAGTGTTAGTTTCAAAAATTCTAGTATAAATTCTATTCTAGATAGGATATTTCCATGTATTTCAAATTTGAACAATGAAAAAGTATAGATCTAGCATTAGAAAATAAGGATCATTAGGCCAAAACATCAGTTGTAATGTCACATTAGAATGTTATTAGTATACCAAAAACTAGTGTACTTAGCCTAACATGTTTTCCTATTAAAGATGGTGATGAAAGGGAAAAACAAAGGAAGATTTGGATCCAAGTTATGATAAAAATTGTTGTCTCAATAAGACTAAAGACTCAATTCAAAATCAACTATGAAATAAAGATCAAAGGGAGACTCTTGAAATAATTTCAACTGGTGATGATAGGAATATTTGAGAGAACAAGAAGTTTGAAGAAAACATCAATAGAATGTAATAGTGTGAACATCGTAGAGATCACAATGTACATATAGAAGATATTAAAGAAAATGTGAGAAAGCATAGACTTACAATTCAAGATATGGTCTTAATTAAAAATGACATCAATGATCAATTAATTTTATTGGGAGAGGCATGTAAACAACATCTCCAAGTTAAAATGCAATGTTTCTCAATAGAGAGCAAAAAGGATCATGTAAATAGAAAGAATCTACACTCATCAGATACAAATTTTGATTGAAGAAGAGAATGGATAGAGTTAAAAAACTCATCTAAATCATAGGTTAGATCTACTAAGATAGCCAAGGCAAGGAGGATCATAAGATACAAGAAATAGAGGTAAGTGTAAAATGAAAAAAAATATAGCAAAGGAAAAGATAAGGAGGATATGGAAGGATAAAATATTAACAAGACACAAGCCAAGAGAATGTCTCTAAGAATAGAAATAGAAAGGTAATCTTGTAATAAAATTATTATCTCTAGAAGTTGTGCTTTGACTAAAAACTACAGTTTTAGGATTTAGTCACTTGAAGTAACATGGAAACAATCCTAGGTAGTGGGTATACCAAGTTTAGGTGTGAATCTATGGGTTATAGGCCAGTTCCTTTTGATGTATCACCTATTTTATTCTTTAGATAGATAATTAAACTAGAAGGGGAAAGGGAGAGGAGGGTTGCTTTAAAAGTAAGCATTGAAAGGTAAAATGAGGTGATACACCAAACATTAATATGAGGGTATTATTGGACTAACATGATGAAACACTTTTGAATAGTTGAAATAAGAACAATATTTATCACTAGAAACGCAAACATAAATATTTCATAAGAAGGAAAGAACTTTAGGCAAGATGCTAAAGGGAATGATAACATTCACAATTAACTATTTGAGATAAAGCACAAATTCATGACTTGCAACTTGTATGAAAACATACAAAACCTTACATGCAAAATAAAAAAACCTAAGACAAGGACTCAATGATTCAAAATGAAACACAAAATCTATATCATATTAGTAATTTAAGCAACAAAGACACAATAAGGACTTCTAAACTATTCCTTTCTCTAGATTTCAAAGGTAGTTCCAAAACATTCCTCCAGACTAATTGCAAAGCAATAATGTTGAAAAAGCTATGAAGGACCTAGAAGAGATCATGACAATGTCAATCTTACCCAAACTTCCAAACTCTAGCCCCTAATCCATATCTTGTGAATACTTATAAAGAGAAGGATTGCAATAAACCTTAGATGGGAGGGGCACATGTCAAAAAAATATTGAAAGAATATAGATATTTTTACATAATTACATCACACATTTCCATTCTACATCTCTGTATTCAGGTGAAACCAAGAAGATGGTCATGAAAATTGATAGGTGGTACTTGCTACAAGAGTCCTTTAACTGATTCTATTTTCCTTCACCTTTCATCATGAAATTCCTCAACTGCATCAACTAATAGAGTCATGATATCTTCAACTTCTCTTACCATGTCCGTTTCTTCTCTAGGGCCATTCAAAATATTTAATCCTTCCCTTCAATCTACCAGCTCTACTTTATCCAAGATCAGATCTTTATTTTCTTGTTTCAACTTTGTAACTTGCACCTACCATTTCTCCCCATCTTTAGTTAAATTCTTAACTGACTACCAAGTGAGATCATAGATATAATAGTAGAAGAGTCAACTTCAAACTTTGACCCCCAACCTCTTGATGCTACAATCACAACTCAAAAGCTCTATCACCACATTAAAACCCTTAAAATCATTCTTGACCACAATTATGTGACCGATGGAAACATTGATCATATCACAACCTTGCAACATATTCTATGACTGCCAAATTCTAGCTATCACACTACAATAAGCTTGAAAGTTGACTGCTAACTAAATCGATATGAGATTGTAGGTTCTAAACTTATATCTTGACTCAACCATTACCCCTTGTGACCAACTAAAAAAGGCATTCTCACATCAGAACTTTAACCTTAGGTTACAAATAGTTCAATGTGATCCTACAACAAGGGCATATAAACTGCTACTGAAAAATAGGCACACTAGTACATGTGTTTGGTTCTCATTATGTGGCTTTGGGTAACCTTCTTGCTTCTTTTGTTAGTGAAATAATAACAACCATAGATCCCTTCTAATCTGATGGCTTATGGTTGAGCAATCTCTTCCCTCTACTTCACATATGCGGTGAATAAAATTTTGACATCTTGAGCCTCGTACTAACACCACCCTTTTGTGACTTCTCTCATGGGTTGGTCCTACCTTATCCACATGTCACATCATCATTTTTTCCCTATGGATAACATATTTGCTTCTTTTGTAAGTGAAATAATGACAACCAGTGATCTATCTTCAATTGAATGACTGGGAAGATGAATGATCCTCTCTCTCAAAAGTCAAAATAGGGCCCACAATAATACATGTCACCTCTTTTCTGCTTTGCAAGATTAACTCATGATTAGTCTTAAACCCTTTTGAACATGTGAACAAAGAGGAATTGCATGCTCACAACCTTAACCATGAGTCTTTATTAACCCTAGGTGACCTTGTGATCAAATAGGAATCATTGCTTCACAACTTATATCTTGAGCTTAGCATTTAATCTTGTGGCCATATGACCAACTATTAGACTTAATGGCTAATCTTTAGTGTATCATAGCAACTTGAAATTTAACTTGACCATTAACTTTTGTGAATGAGCAATAAATCATTGTGTCACTATCTTGATCTTGGGTTAGCATTAACCTTTTGCAACTATGCAAACCATTTCTTCAACCACTTCATTAACTTCATTGCCTAGTCGTAGCATAAGATGTAACTGCATCATTCATCCTTGCAAAGCTACAATAACTACCATAGCATTTGATCACCTAGTCACAACTTAAGACATGTTAGAAGTAAAAGAATAACAAGGTAGTATGACCAAAACCTTAGGGGTAAAAGTGTATGCATGGTTTTTTACAAACCCTTCTAATTTGTATGCCATTTAATGAATCAAATAAAAGGATGTGAAATATAGCAACCAGCTTAGATGGAAAAGATTGGTCAACACCTCTACCCATTTTTGCATACTGATAAAAAAATTATAATAGCAATAAATAATACGAAAAGAAAAAGCAAAAAAATATAAATATAAGATATACTATTTGTTTTTGAAAATGCAAGTGGGAGGTAAAAAACTATTTGAGGATGACAATATCCAAAATGATCATCAAGAGGACAATGTGACAAAAAAGAAAGCTCTTAATGTCATTCTAGTAGAAGTAGAGACTCTCATTAGGAAATATGTGACAATAAGTCAAGATGAAGTAACTAATGATTCAAATAAAGATAAAGTAGAAGCAAACTTGGCAAATACTATGAAAAATTGGGAGGAATTTTGAGTCTAAACAATATCAACAAGAATACATGATTATAGAAATGGGAAGGGGAAAGATGACAAAATTGAGTATTTTAATTTTGTTACCAATAAATGTGTTGATAGGTATCCATTTTTATTAATAAATGATAGAGTAATTCAAGAGATAAAAGATGAAAATAAATATAAAGAAGATCTATATCAATAGAAAATAGTATGCAAAGTCCAAGTAGTAACCTAGCTAAATTTGGTATTTCAAAAATCATGGAAAGTATAGAAGTTCAAAATGTGGTGAACAATTAAAAAATTTGAAAGTAAATCATTAATGAAGGTAAGGAAAGTTATTGGCATGGCTGTGCTAGTAAATAGATTTGTTCTTCTTTGATTATGACTCTAGAATGCCCAAATTAGGAACAATATCTGATCATGAACAGTTAAAAAGCCATTTATGATTAGATTGGATTCTCTCTGAAGTGGTAGGTATAGCTCTCTTTGGTACATTTGCAATGAATTATGTTCTATTTCTAAAACTAAATGGGGGTATGCTCTTAACCTAAGCATAGAAGAAGTAAACCAAGCCAGACATAAACAAAATCTAACTCAAGAAAAAATGATTTCTAAAGAATGATTAAGTTTATGAACCCACACATCTTATGAACTATGAACTATTAATACCAAACTTAGTTAATTTGAATATGAACTATAATTAGCTTAAAGGGAAAAACACTTGGAAGATCTCTCTTTAAACATGTAGTGACACTACCTATCACATCCATTCACTGTTTGAAAGTAAAAGAGTGAAGCTTTATTCTTTCTTTGCCTCAATCTAGACAAAAGAGAAAGAATAAAACTATAACTAATAGAAATGGAACAAAAAATAATTGATATCTGTTAGGAACCTGTGTGTTCCTTCTGTTTATTTTGTTAGAGTAGTGTTGTTGGACGCATATGCTTTGTAAGTCGTCCCGTGAGTATATTTTATTATCCCACATGCATAGGTAGTATTAATTTTCTAGATCGTACTCAGTATATAAGAATAGGTTGAGGCCCTTGATGGGCACGGACAAATTTATTGTATTGAGCTTGCTCAAAGGAGGTTACCCCCTCGAAGTGGCCTGCGATCAGTAGATTCATTCTGAGTTCTGCTATCACTTTGTATTCTGTTATTTCGAGCATTCTCACGATATTGCTATAAGGAGGTTCTTCACATCTGGTATCAGCGCACTCTCTTGGGCTCGCTAGGTGGAAATTACATCAAATTTTTTTTTCTGTCGTGGCCTTCAGGTTCCTCTCACTTCTAATATCTCTTGTTATTGCAATAACTCTTTTTAGTTGTTCTGTCTGTGAGTGAATTTAAATTTTTCTGTTTTTTAGTCGTAGCTTCCTTGTTTGCTTTCTGTTTCTGCTCATACTTCCGCAGAACGTCTGCAATATCATTTCGCATACTTCCTTCCTTGGTGACCCAACCCCAAATTTTACATATCAAAGCCCTAAATCCCTCATTTATCTAATTTTAGGGTTTGCCCTATCTTTTTCACCTCATCCAATCGCCACCAAACTGAGCCACAAGATTCAATTCCTCATTTTGCTCCCTTATCCCTCTTGGACTGTTCGCCTCATTTCGCCTCCCTACCCTTGAAACCCTCATTTTTCTTTTTCCCTTGTTCCCAGATAGTCTCCCACCACCCGTCGAACACCCATTTCCTATATGAGTTTTACCCAAATCCAAGTTTGCCGTAACTAAAAAAGTTTTTGTTTCTCATCTTCTACCCATTCCAAAAATAAAAAATAAAAATAAAAAATAAAAACCTTGCTTTATGGTTGTTACGCGTACAGGAGCAAAAATCATGGAAGAAGAAATTGCATCCCTCAAAACCAAACTTCAAGATCTGGATGACAAAATTCTGGGTCTTAACTTTCAGCAGTCAGCCATGAGTTGAAACCATTCAGGAGATACTGGGTCCTCTTCTGGCAATTTCCGTGGACCAAAGCTTGATTTTCCACGCTTCGATGGTTTTGATCCGACTGGATGGATCTATAGGGCAGAGCAGTATTTCAGCTTGCATAATACTTTGGATAACCACAAAGTCCCCCTTGCATCTTTTCATTTGGAACATGAAGCTCTTCAATGGTTCCGTTGGTACATCAAGGCTAATGTAGGCCCAACGTGGAGAGAATTGTGCACCCTCATTTTGGAGCGCTTTGGCCCTAGTTCCTTTGATGATTTCACAGGAGCACTCACTAAACTGCGTCAAACAGGCACTGTAAGAGAATACCAGACAGAGTTTGAAAATTTAGCTAATTACACAGAGGGCTTGTCTGATGAATTCTTCCGTAGTTGTTTTGTCAGTGGTCTGAAGGATGCACTTCGCTCAGAAGTCAAAATGTTTCGACCTACTACAATGATGGAAGCCCTTGGGTTGGCTAAGTTAGCGAAAGACAAGATTAGTGCTCTACAACGCTCCAGATCTAATTTTGTTCCATTCAGAAATACAGGTTCTCACAACCCTCCAGTCATACCAGCTCCCAGAACTACTCCGATCAAGCACTTGTCTGAAACAAAGATGCGAGTCAGGCGAGACAAAGGGCTTTGTTATAATTGTGATGAGAAATGGTCTCGGGGCCATAGATGTGTTCAGCAAAAGCTCTATCTCTTGGATGTGGATTCTCCACCGGAACTGGAAGAATATGTAGATGCTCAGGAAACAGTGGATGATGAGGTTGAGCCTCACCAACCTGAACCTCCTTCACCAGAAGCTCCACCAGAGATATCTGTCCATGCTTTGGCAGGAGTCACTACTCCACAAACCATGCGGGTCCAGGGTTTCTTCAAGAAGATCCCTCTTACTATACTCATTGATTCTGGTAGCACTCATAACTTCATTGATCCATGAATAGCCAAACAGGCTGATTGCTTTATCCATCCCTGCTCTAGCTTTGAAGTCATGATTGCCAATGGGGGCACTTTACCTTGTAAAGGGAAATGTCGCAATGTGCGTCTCTCTATTGGAGATTATAACATGCGCTCTGACATGTTTGCCTTACCCTTAGGTGGCTGTGATGTGGTTTTGGGTGCCCAATGGTTACGCACTCTTGGCCCCATTCTCTGGGATTTTGCTGAACTTTGGATGCAGTTTTCAGCCGAGGGGCACCAACACACTTTGAAAGGCTTACAACCAGGGTCTCTCAGCATCATCAGTTTACACCGTATGGAAAAACTTCTTAAGAAGAATTCACATGGTGTCATCGCTCAGCTCCATTCCATTCAGATGCAGCCATCAGCAGTCTCTAGCACTCCTGCCGATCTCCAACACATTTTGGACAAGTATTCTGGTGTATTTGCTGAACCTGTGGGATTACCTCCTTCTCGTCCAGAGGACCACCGTATTCAGCACCTTCCTGGCAGTGTTCCACCCAACATCAGGCCCTACCGCTACCCATTTCATCAGAAGACCGAAATCGAGATACTTGTCTGTGACTTACTGAAGCAAGGTATTATTCGCCCTAGTACCAGTTCCTTTTCTTCTCCAGTTCTGCTTGTTCGCAAAAAAGATGGGTCATGGCGACTCTGCATTGATTTCCGAGCACTTAATCATCTCACTATAAAGGACAAGTTTCCCATTCCAGTTGTTGATGAACTTCTTGATGAACTTCATGGGGCTCATTTTTTCTCCAAGTTAGATCTTCGTTCTGGGTATCATCAAATTCGGGTTAATGAGGAGGATATACCTAAAACTGCCTTCCGCACACATGATGGTCACTATGAATTTTTAGTCATGCCCTTTGGCCTCACGAATCCTCCTTCAACATTTCAGGCAGTGATGAATAACATATTTCGACCATACCTCCGAAAATTCATTCTGGTCTTCTTTGATGATATCCTCATATATAGCAAAACTTGGGCTGAGCATCTCCATCATCTGGAGCTTGTCTTGCAACTTCTCTCTGATCATCAACTCTGTGCAAAACTATCTAAATGTGTGTTTGGCCAGGAGGAAGTGGAGTATCTCGGGTATATTGTTGCACACCATGGAGTGCGGGTGGATCCTACAAAAATAGATGCCATGAAAACTTGGCCGCATCCTAAAACTCTCAAGAGCCTTTGGGGTTTTTTGGGGTTGACTGGCTACTACCGCAAGTTTGTCAAAGATTACGGGAAAATTGCAGCACCATTGACAGCTCTGTTAAAAAAGGATGCCTTCTCCTGGACCCCTGTTGCTGAGACTGCATTTGAACAACTGAAACAGGCTATGTGCAGTACACCTGTTCTCGCGATGCCAGATTTTTCCAAACCCTTCACTATTGAGAGTGATGCTTGCGGCAATGGATTGGGTGTTGTTCTCCTGCAAGATGACCATCCTATTGCGTTCACTAGCAAAGCCCTCTCTACTTATGAAAAAGAAATGATGGCTATTTTGCATGCTGTACAGAAGTGGCGGCCATACCTCTTAGGGAGTCATTTTTGCATCAGAACCGATCACTGAAGTCTGAAATACTTCCTGGAACAACGGGTATCCTCTCATACACAACAGAAATGGGTCAGAAAACTCATGGGGTATGATTATGAGATCACCTACAAGAAGGGTAAGGAGAATATTGTGGTAGATGCTCTTTCTCGCACATTTGATAATCAAGCTTCCCTTTCCGCTATTTCTATGCCCATTCCCAATTGGTTAGTGACTCTTCTTTATCTCAAATCATTCACCAGCTAGCCAATAATCCTTCTGCTATACCACATTACTCTTGGGATGGTGCTTCTCTTCGATACAAGGGTCGGCTAGTGCTTCCTCAGAACCCAGCTCTACATCAGGCTATTTTTTATGAACTCCATGCTTCTCCTTCAGCAGGGCACTCAGGCTTCCTCAAAACTTATGAGCGAGCAAGGAGAAACTTCTTTTGGAAAGGGATGAAACAGACGATTCAACAGATGGTGGCTAAATGTGATACTTGCCAATGCCACAAGGGTGAAACGACCCTCCTTCCTGGCTTGCTCGAACCATTGCCCATCCCTACACGGATTTGGACTGATATTTCTATGGATTTCATTGAAGGGCTTCCTAAATCCGGTGGCAAGACAGTGATCTTGGTTGTGGTTGATCGTCTCTCAAAATATAGTCATTTTTGTGCCCTCAGCCACCCCTATACTGCCTCCTTTGTTGCACAAATCTTCATGGACCAGATATTTCGTCTTCATGGACTCCCTTCTTCCATTGTCTCTGATCGTGATGCAACTTTTACCAGTCATTTTTGGACTAAACTGTTTCAGAAAACTGGCACCAAACTGAAGATGAGTTCGGGCTATCACCCACAAACTGATGGTCAAACTGAAATTGTCAATAAATGCTTGGAAACTTATCTTCGTTGCTTCACTTCCGAACAGCAACATCAGTGGGCCAAGTGGCTCCCTTTAGCTGAATGGTGGTACAATACCTCTTACCACACTGCCTCTAAAATGACTCCATATGAAGCAGTCTATGGTCAGGCACCTCCAGTGCTCCTTCCCTACACTCCCAACAGCTCACCAGTCCAGGCAGTTGACATAGTTCTCCGCAGCAGGGATCAGATTCTTCGTACCTTACAGGATAATCTTCACATGGCCCGTAATCGGATGAAACAGTAAGCAGATCAACACCGTTCTGAGCGCTCATTTCAAGTTGGGGATATGGTTTTTCTTCGTCTACAGCCATACAAACAATCCTCCCTAAAGCTGAAAGGGCGTCATAAGCTGGCCCCAAAATTTTATGGGCCTTATAAGGTTCTGCAGAAGATTGGTTCAGTTGCTTATAAACTGGAACTTCCTCCTTCTCCCCGCATTCATCCAGTCTTTCATGTTTCTTGTCTAAAGAAAGTTCTGGGTACCACTGTCAGAGCACAAACTACTCTCCCTGAAATGGATACGGAAGGATCCATTATCCTGGAGCCGGTGGCAATCATTGACCAGCGCACTCGCCAGCTTCGCTCTCACTCCATCTCTGAGGTCTTGATTCAGTGGCATGGTATGCAACCAGAGGATGCTACTTGGGAACCCCTTCTTCAGATTCAACAACAATTTCCACACCTTAAGCTTTGAGGACAAAGCTTTTTTCTAAGGGAGAGGGGATGTTAGGAACCTGTGTGTTCCTTCTGTTTATTTTGTTAGAGTAGTGTTGTTGGACGCATATGCTTTGTAAGTCGTCCCGTGAGTATATTTTATTATCCCACATGCATAGGTAGTATTACTTTTCTAGATCGTACTCAGTATATAAGAATAGGTTGAGGCCCTTGATGGGCACGAATGAATTTATTGTATTGAGCTTGCTCAAAGGAGGTTACCCCCTCGAAGTGGCCTGCGATCAGTAGATTCATTCTGAGTTCTGCTATCACTTTGTATTCTGTTATTTCAAGCATTCTCACAATATTGCTATAAGGAGGTTCTTCACAATATCAAAATACCCTTCAATTGTGTCTGCAACCTCAAGTATTTCACACCAAATTTTTGTTGACCTTTTATTAATCTTTCAATTTCATACATATACAATTTTTAGATGATCGTTACAATAGATATTCAATCGATTCATCTTCTCAAAAATGACAAATGGCAAGAGACTAATTTTTTTTATTACAATAAATACATAAGAAAAAAAAAAGGGGGCAAATGTGAATCAATTTGACTTCTTCCCTTTTTTTGCTTTAGCTCTATAGGCTTTAGCAGCAACTATGATTGGGATTAGCTCTTCATACCTAGGTATGTGTGTATTGGTGTATCTCAAGAGCCATTTGGAATATTCTTTGGCCACCTCCTTCACAACGTTAAATTGATTTGGTAGCTCTTTTGTGGCTACATGTATGCATCCATTGAGTGTCTGGAGTTCTACAACTCTATTTTGACTATTGCAAGACACACTAGATAGACTATCCAAAAATTTGGAGAAGTTCTCCTTCATGACATTTATCCCATTAAGTGCTTTTCCTTGGCTAATAGTTTTTGAATCCATATGCAGCCCCTTCAAGAGTTCAAATCATCTATCTTAGGTCTTCCTCACTTTATCCTCTATTTCTTTAAGTCTCTTTTTTGCTAACAAGATCATTTTTGTCTTAAACTGCATGCTCTAAAGCAACTCAAACAATGGTTCATCTCCCTTTGGTAAGATTTTTTCTTCAACAACTTCCTTTTCCTTCATCTGAATGATCATCTTTAGGAGAGACACACAATCATTGCTTTCTCCATCCAAAGTATTACTATTTGATAAGATTTTATCCTTCTCTATTTCCAACCTTAGGATGACATTACCAATTTTCTCTATAATAGTGGCTCCTTCTATTTTGAGCTTCTCAATCCATTCCTTACCAATATAGCCAAAATACATATCTTCTTGAAGTTGAGAGATGAGAGCTTGAACCTTAGTGGTAATAGGACTATTTAGTTACTAATACTCTAGAGATAGTTTACAATGGAGTAAATAACTGTCTGATAAACCTTTTCAATTCTTCTATCTCAACCTCCATTCTAGTCTTTGAAAACTTCAAACTTTCTAATTTTCCCTCAATCACCTCGTTGGTTGGCTTCCACAGGCCAGCTTTGGTGTCATGCCTAGCCTCTCCAAGGTCCACTGAGTGTAGAGTACAATCATTAGTAGTTATGTCTTCAATCCTTCCTCCTTTTTTGTTCTTGGCTATCTCCATTTTTAGGTGCCCTATTTCTAGATCTTACCCAAGTATAGACAAGGTTTTCTAATTTGTTACCTTTGTCAATGTAGACCCAAAATGAACTGCAAGTGATATAATGTCTTTGGGAGAAGTGCTTTTATCTTTCCTTTTCCTCTTTCTTTCTAGAGTATCCTCCAACTAGGAATTAGTACCTATCACTTTGGAGGTTGTCCCAAGTGATTCTATATTAAACATATTCTTCTTAACTAGAGTGAGTGTTGCAGTAGTTGAAGAGAAAGGATTCCTCTGATCTTAGGAGATGAGCTTAGAAGAGTGATAGCCTTTATCTACTTCTAGAGTTTTCTTCATTGCCTCAATAGACTTAGTAGATTCAATACTACTTCTCTTTCCATCTCCCAAATCTACTATCTATATTGTAGAGCCACTTAGTTGTAGAAATGTAGCAGTTGATGGTAGAACAGGGCTATGATGAGGAGAGAGAATTGGATTATCACGAGGAGAAGGAATTGGTGTGACATGGGGGGATGGAACTAGGGTGGTAACACTATCCTTTGGCTCCTCTGTCTACTTTTCTTTGGCACTAGTTTGGGTTCCAATGACTGGGAGGGAGCCGTCATGACAAGTCTTGGCTATGGGAATATTCTTGGCTGGAGATTGATCAACTCCTCTTGAAGGTTGAGCTGGTCCTTGAGTGGTAGCTATTGTTGTACCTGGTGTAGCACTCTGGGAGTAAGAAGGCATTGCAACTAATGGAGAGGCTTGAGTGGCTACACCTATACTGTAGCTCCTTTTGGTTGTCCATTCAACCCACTTCGCAGTTCTCTTGATGATCCTAGCCATCATATTGTCTAAATCATCCTCAATATCTTCATAAGGCTATGAATTGATAGGAATGCCCCTTAACTTAGTTAAATCTATATTACTGTACATATTTTATCCATCATCCTCCAATCCTTCAACATCAAAGTTGATATCATATATTTTAATTTGCTGCATTGTAAGCCTAGTCAAAGCATGATCTTTGCTTTCAAGTTTATCTTTATAGTCTGTCCAACAATCTTTGATAGTGGTAATGTGTTTGATCACACTTCCAATCTACAAAACATCCCTCACATATCCATTCGAGTTAAACATAGGTCTCATTACCTCATATGCCTCCAATTGTTTTTTCATCTTGAACACCTTGAGCATTATCTTTGTATTGGAGTGAGACTCGCAACTATAAGCTCCAACTCTCATAGGGAACTCATACCCTTTCTTCTTCAAGCTTTTACTTAGCATAGTAACCTATACTACCTGCCTCATGATCTCTATCAGGACAATCATGTCATTTGGGTAGTTGGGAAGCTTCAAGGGGAATCCATTAAAATATACAAGACATAAATATGAGAAGGATGAGAACTAGATAAAATAGTTCCCAAACTGACTAATGACCACCATTGCCTCTAGGTTGAACCTCCTCTCTAGGAATCCTTGGAGTTCCCTAAAAATTCTCATTGTAAATGCATCATTAACCTTGACATATTCCACATAACTTTTCTGCAATTGCAAACATGGATAGAATTCATAACATTTCACATCATCAAGAAATTTTTCTATTCTTGGAAGGCCTAACCAGAAGTCTAGAGATGCTAGCATACAAATTAGAAATGAAGACATGTAAAAGGTGTTGTAAAACTTTGTGAGGCTAAGAGCTCTAGATAGATGCTCACTTACCTCATGAGCCCAATCAATATACTGCGTATCTAAATAGATAATTTGTACTAGAAAGAAATATTGTTCAAAAAAATTGAGAGCATCTACCTCACCTTTCAGTCTATTTAGAAGAACCAAAATGTCTACAATCTCTGGCTTGAGATCAGTACGAAATAGAGTTTTTGGAACCTTACTCTTGGTGCCTCATGGCTTTTGAAACTAGGATCACATAATTTCTTTCCTCAACACCATCTTCTTCAAGGAGAACTCAAAGAATGCTCCTCCTACTATCCATTCCAAGAACACCTCCCATTTTGAAACTTAGAGGAAATTTATCATATTTTTCCTATCAATGGAGATTAGAAATATATGATCAGGTAGTAGAATTTTTCTAGTGTTCAGATTGTAATGATTTATGCACTCACAAATCAATTCTAGAGCTTGGACTACCACCAGGAAACCACTTGCCTGCAGTAATCCACTTCCTTAGAGCTTCTTGATTATAGGATGAATTAGGTCCAACCTCAGCCTCCTTTGAAAATCTTGCATATCATAAAAGCGGAGTGGTGTATCTGTAAAGTTTTGTAATGTGGACTTAATCCCATTTAGCCCATCAAATCCTGCAAATCTAGTTGCCATTCTATTTGAGAAAGAAGTAAATTGGAACTTTGAATTTGGATGAGGAATAGAGGATTGAATTCACAAACCCATGAAATTTGAAAATGTGGTGCAATTTAATAGCATAACAATTCAAGATAAAAGCATTAGTTTGAAAAACTATTGTGTTTCCTTGTATATAGAAATCCTAATTCTTCTTTTAATCTTCAAGATCCGAACCACACAATGAATTAAAGGATAAATCTATTGAATCAATAAATGTGGGAGCATCTAATGGACATTTTGGTGCCTTTTCACTATTTCAATTGGCCCAATGATAACTTTCCTTGTTTTCATATTTATCTTTCCATTTTCTATTCAGTTTTGGAGAATTAAGAATAGAGTTTTCCATAGGGAAATATCCGCCTCGTAGGATTCTACTTAGTATACCTTTCTAATAGTGGTTAGGTTACTTCCACTAACATCATAAAAGGCTTTATGTGTAATTCATGAGCCCAATCTACTTATAAAGTTGATTTCTTTATGAATGTGGAAAATCACCCTCATGGGTTGAAAACTTGTTGAGGAGAAGGCGAGTTCTATTTATTCGCAAAGGATGATTTTGAGCATCATGGTGAATCCCAAATGTTTCACCAAGTAGAAAATTGTAATGAAAATGTGAATTCACCATAATGAAACTCATTAGCTCAATGCATTAGCCTCATTTGTTAATCTTTGTGGGAAATCACCTTCATGAGTTGAAAACCTGTCGAGGAGAAGGTAATGCTCAATTTTTTGCAAACTTTATTCTTTCATAGGAAAAACATGATAAGCCATGAACAAGTTCAGCTTTGTGAATAGCCTTATGAATTGTAAGAGTCTCCATTAAATTAGGTACTAAGCTACCCATAGACTCACAATATCAATGAAAACCCAATTGGCCATCAAAATTTGGGAGAAGGGAAAAGTGGAAAATCTAATGAAGAATCTTTTCACCTAAAGGGAGAAACCAGACCCAAACATACCTAAATCAAGCTAAGACACAAAAATCTCCACTTTTTCAAAATGGATACAAGACCTAAAGAGTAGGGCAACAACTGGCTCTGACTGGGGACTTGGGTAGAGCCTACCTAAGCAAGGAACTCAAAATCTTTGGTTTCACAAAAATAAAAGGTAACACCACAACAAAACAAAAATAAGAAAGCAAAGCCAAGGGAAGGAAACTAACCAAGAAAACATAGAAAGAAACTAAACCTAAGTATAATATAATATAGGGGTTACCTATTCTCAATTTGAAATTTGATAATGCTTCAGCTCTTGACCATTATAGATCAAAGGTAGCACTATGCCATCTTGATAAGTCAATTTCAAAGAATTATTCTCAAAGGCTTGATGAATTATGAACAAACCTTTCCACAAATTGTAAAACTTTTTATGAATACCATTTAGAGCACTTCACTTATCCTAGAGTAGCACACTATCTCCTACAATGAATTACTATGGTCTTGCCTTCTTATTGAACAAATTTTTAACTCGCATTTGGTGTTGCGTGATGTGATCCACAATTTTTTCTCTTTCCTCTTCAAGCTTGCTCAAGTACAAAATTATCTTCTCTAAACTATGTTTATAAATATCATCTTCAATCACTGTTCTGAGTTTTCTTGTGGCTAATTCCAAAGGTAATGGGAGATTTTCCTCAACTCCATAGACTAATTCAAAAGAAGACATGCCAATTGATCTCTTAGGTATTACTCTATCTGCCAGCAGTGCCTCATGAATTTTATTGTGCCAATTCTTTTGATTATCTAACACTAATTTCTTGACAATATTTATCAAATTCTTATTACTAGACTTGGCCTGACCATTTCCTTATGGGAAATAATCAGATGAATGACTAACTATGATTCCATACTCAAAGAAAAAATTTGTAATCTCAATTGAAGAGAAATAGGTTGCATTATCCATCACTAATTTGATGGGGACCCCAAACCTGACCCTTATGTTCTCCTTATTGAATTCACATACTACTTTAGAAGTAGTTTTCTTGGTTGCTTTGGCTTCCACCCACTTAGTGAAGTAATCAGTTGTAATTATCACATATTGGTGACTAGCGCTAGATGTTGGACTAATCAGACCAATGAAATTAAGGCCCCATTGTTGAAAAGGACCCTTGATGATGAACAGTCTTAACAATAGAGAAACTAATTGAGGGTGCTCGATGAACATCTTACATTTTTCACATTTTGCCACCCACGCATAGGCATCTTTGAACATTCCAGGCTAGTAATAACACTGTCTCAGTATTTTAAAAGCCATGACTAAAGATGAAAAATGTCCTACACAGGCTTCATCATGAAATGTTTTCAATAGGTTTTGTTTCTATTTTTTGTCCACACATCTGAGGAAAGTGCCATGTATCGCTTTTTAAAATAGTTTTCCATCACAAATTATATACTTAGCTGCTTTCAATTTGAGATTTCTCCTTTGTCTTGTAGTTAGGCCTTCGAGACATTCTCTATATGTTAGCAGATAAGTAATATTCTCAAACCATAAATCATGAAGACCTATAGCCAATACTAACTGCTTTATACTTGTTTCTTCTGATTCTTTAGTGGTCTTGTTTTTTGCAATCAAAGGCATTTCCTCTTACCAGCTTGGTAGGTTTAATCTTTATATTGTACTCTTATGTCTTTGCTATCCATGCTCCTTTGACATTACAACCCACATATTGGTGTGTTAACACACTTTTCATTGCTACATCTAGGACATAAATGATAGAATATGAATGCAAGATATAAAGTCAATTTTTTTTAGTGCTTTGACTATTGCAAAAGCATGTTTCTCAATTTGTGAGTATTTAAACTTGTGATTTTTAGAGGTATACTCATGAAAACTATTAGAGCTTGTATCCCTTAATCATTATCTTGCAAAAGTATGGCCAATAAAGTATGTTCAAAATCATAGCAGTAGATGATGAAATCTTGCTTATAATTTAGATGACATAAAACTGGAGCATTAGCAATAGCGTCTTTTATATACTAAAAGGCCTATTTTCCTACCTCATTCCATTTGAAATTTGAATTTCCTTTCATCATGTCCACAATATGCTTAGTTGTTTTTGTAATATCCAGTATGAACCTTCTGAGGAAATTTACCTGCCCGAAGAATGATTTAACTCTTGTTTTATTCAATGGCAAGCTTAATCTTCAAATGGCTTCAAATCATTTAGGATCAATTCTAATACCCTCCTAAGATACTATATGACTAAGAAGCATTCCTTCTGTCACATAGAAAATAGACTTTTTTGGATTAAGTGAGATTCCATGTTCTTGATATCTTTATAAGACTTTCCTCAGATCTTCCATATGATCCTTCCTCTTTTTTGAAAACATAGTGAGGTCATCCAAGTATATAACTATAATCCTATCATTTAGATCAGCAAAAAATTTTATTATACACCTTTGGAATGTTGTACCAGCATTGATGAGCCCAAAGGGCATTCTATGATATGCAAACATACCCCAATGAGTAGTGAATGTTGTTTTATGCTGGTCTTTCTCTTTTACCTCAACTTGATAGTAGCCCAAGAACCCATCAAGCATGGACATCATTTTAGCCTTGACTACTATTTGTAGCAAGTAATCCATATTGGGGAGAGGAAAATTATCCTTTAGAGATGCCTAGTTCAAATTACAAAAATCAACAGAGATCCTAATTTATCCATTCTTCTTTCTAACTAGCACTATATTAGCTACCCAGGTGGAATGATGAATGGGATAGATGATCCTTCCTTTCAACATTTTATCTACTTCCCAAAATATGGCATCTACAAAATTAGGATTATAATTCCTTTACTTTTTCCAAAAAGGAACTGCATCAAGTATGAGGGGAATCTAATGTTTTACCTTCCCACCTCAATAGCTTTTTAGGTCTTCATAACTCTAGGAAAAAACATCTTGATATTCTATGATGAGTTGTTTTGTAGCTTCTTTCTCTTCAAGTGAGCAACATTTCCCAACATTGATCATTTTGGGATTATGAACATCCCCAATATTTATCCCTTGATATTTTCCACTGGTAGGTCCCTTTTCTACCCTCTTTTGCTTAATGCAGACATCATATCTATTAAACACTTTTTCCAAAGACACAAAGTATGGGAGAATAATATGAAGTCATAGTTGAACTTCATCATGTTGGTTCAATTTCTTCTCAACATCAGAGCTTTAATGATTCTCATCATTGAGTTCCTGTTTAGAATTGGATTTATCATTCTCTAAGAACAATTGCAAGCTCTAGTTATCTTCAAAGAATTGCCAAGATTCTACATTATCTAGAACAGAGGCTCCATACACAATCTCAATACGATATTTCTTATCCTTGAATTTTAGATGGCATAGTAGTAGAGAAGAAAAAATTTCTAGGGAATCCACTTTGGTATTCATTTCCCTTTTCACTGCTTCGATAGAAAAGGCATCTAGGCCTTTTATTTCATCCCAAACTTTGTTTTGATAATTCTTTAGCTTGTGATTCTTTATAGAATATTGCCCTTTAATTTGTCTCGCAATGATTTCTATGTCACCCCGAGCTTTTAGGAGCTTTATTCCTCTTTCTTTTGTTGTCATTGTCCCTAGTAACAAGGCTTCATACTCTATAGTGTTATTCATATTCCCAAACTCCAATTTGAAAGCCATGGGTTCAGGTTCTCCTTTAGGGGGAATTAACACTACACCTACACTAGATCCTGAAGAAGAACAACTTCCATCAAACTCTAGTGTCCATATACACATTAAATCCTTTTCCACATTGAGAATTCCTTTTCTTAGATTTTTATTTCTTTGTTCATCAAAATCCTCTTTAGTGCATAACATGCAATTGCCAAATTCTAGCTCTTGATAAAGGATTTGAGCTTTAGGATCATCTAGTTTTAAGACTGAAAATTTTGCCTTTTATTCAGGTTCTAATTTGACTTTCTTATTCTTGATAGGTATGACTACCTGGGACCAATGTAATTTAATTTTTCCTCCTAAGTCTCAGCAAAAACTCCTACTTAAGAGAAGTCCATAACTAGTAGGAATATTTGCTACTAGAATGGTCAATAAGAGTTTCTTTTCTGGATGTGAAGCCAAGGCTAGTTGAGCATCTTTAATTTTCCCAAGCAAAGGAACTTATTTGGCATCCATAGAATAACATCTTACACATACCTTAGGGAGATTGAGACCTAGTGCCTTAGCCACAGAATAGGGCATAATGTTGTCTAATGCACTTGGATCTATTATGTAATTTCTTAGCTTGCACCCATTGATATATAGTGAGATAGAAAATGGGTTAGGTTTTTGAATAGGGGAGGTTGCTAAAATAGTAGAATCCTCTTGATTAAAAAATCTAGATTGCAAGGTTTCATCTTCTTTTTCAACGGTCACATTGTAATTCAAATCTGAAGCATTCCCTTTACATCAATCTACTAGTGTTTTTAACTTAGAAGGGTGAGACTTCAAATAATCTATAGGGGAAATTTTAATTTTTTATTCTTCACAGAATTGAATGAAATCAAAAGGAACTTTGTCCTTACCCATTTGTGAAGTGGATACTCCTTGATTGATATGAACATTACTTGTTGAAGGACTGTGATCATTCTTATGAGTGTGACTGGAGGATTGATTCTTTTTTCTTTGACCTCCAGTCAATACCGTGTAAGAAGTTCCATCAATAGTTGCGTAACATTCACCTTGTGATTCAAAATCTAACTCATATTCTAAAAATAAATTTCTAGAGTCACCATTTGAATATGAATCTAATTTTGGACTAGGGTTTGTAGTGTTCAACTCGTTGGTGGATAATAACTGCATCATATGGGTAATTTCTAGATAGTTCTCACTATCATGATCTATTGTCAAATGAAAGACACACATATTTCCTTTCTTTGGTGTTGCTTCAATTTTTAGCCTAGGCTATGAGATCGTAAGCTACAAATATTTTCCATCATTGTTCCTTCTTGGTAAATTTTGATAATTCTACTGATAGGAATTATTGAAACTAGGTAATTTCCTTTTTACTACTATTAGTTCATTTGTCAATTTCTAAATCATTTCATCTAATGATGTGGTATTAGTGGAACTTCCTTTAGTTTGAAGTTCTCATTGAACCATTTTCTTGCAAAAATAAAATCATCTTCAAATTCAATTTCCTTCTTTTTTGCGTCTACTAAATCCATGGGATGTGCTCTTCTCAAGTCATAATTGACATCTGGGGGTGTTGCACTGATAAAAAACATTTTTGAATTATTGACTATAGGTCTATTAGCAGTTGGAATTCTGCTAATAATTTTATTGATCTTAGCAACAAAATCTCTCATACTCATGGTGGGTTTCTTTTTAATAGAATTCAATTGTGTTAACAAGAAATGTTCATCTTCCATAGTCTTAAACCTTTTCTCAAAGGCCATTCTCATTGTGTCCCAATAGGTGATTGAGCCATCATCCAAATGATAAAACTAGTTTGCTGCACTTTCTATCAAGGTTTGCACAAATAATCTTACAACAACATCATCTTGTCCAACTCCTAAGATGTGAGTAGCTGAAAAGAAGGCTTTAATGTGTTCATCTGTATTAACATTCCCATCTCCTCAAAATTTTGGGAAATTCTTCCTTGAACTAGTGAGGAGTGGATGATAAATTGTTTGTTCTAACAGTCCTATTACTATAGCCCATGGAGTAGCTATGATTATTCTGGTAGTATATGGTGGGAAATTAACAACTAGGGGAGCAGTAATTTCATACAGGGCCAATACCTGACAGGTAAAATGCAAAGTAATAGTGTCTTGATTCTTAATAGGGGAAGGTGGTCTACTTCGACTTTTCTTTTAACCTTTTCACATTGGAATGTCTAAGATGGGAAAACCAAGCTCTATAAGTTTATCAAAAATAGGGTCTCGCCCACCATTCTAGGGTGCCAAGTTAATTTGGTCTTTGAGCTTCTTGCCTCAATTGTCTTTCTACTCTTTGGATGTCCCTCCTTTGAAAAACTCTCTCTAAAGCTTCAACTCTTCTTTCTTCTTCTTCCAATACTCGGCTAGCATTCCTATAATGTTTAACATTCCTCCTATGTCTCCAAATAAATGTATTAAGGGATGAAATTATGTCTTCTTGGTCATCTTGAAAACCAAGATTAGGTTGGAGTACTAGAAAAATGTTTTCATGAGGTAGTACCATTTTTCCTTATGATATAGGCTTTTTAGTCAAGAAACTATTCATTTCCCCAATAGAGTCACTAAAAACCTATTGGTAAACAAATTTGTTCTTCTTTGATTATGACTCTTGAATGCCCAAATTAGGAACAATATCTGATTACAAACAATTAAAAAGTGGTTTATGAGTAGATTGGCTTTTCTCTAAATTAGTAGGTATGGCTCCCTATGGTAGATTTCCAATGAATTGTGTTTTATTTCTAAAACTAAATGGGGGTATGTTCTTAACCTAAGAATAGAAGAGGTAAACCAAGCTAGACCTAAACATAATCTAACTTAGGTAAAATGGATTTCTGAAGAATGATTAAGTTTATGAACCCACACATCTTATGAACTCATAAATCTTGATAGTAGGTTATTAATAGAAAACTTAGTTAATTTGAATCTGAACTACAATTAGCTTAAAGGGAAAAATGCTTGGAATATCCCTCTTTAAACATGCAGTGACACTACTTGTCATATCCATTTGCTAGCTAAAAGAAAAAGAGCAAAACTCTATTCTTTATTTGGCTCAATCCAAAGAAAAGAGAAAGAATAAAACTATAACTAATAGAAATGGAATAGAAAATAATTGATATCAAAATGCCATCCAATTATCTCTAAAACTTCAAGTATTTCACACCCAAATTTTTTTGACCTTTTATTAATCTTTCAATTTCATACATATACAATTTTGAGATGACCGTTAGAATAGAAATTCAATTGGTTCATCTTCTCAAAAATGACAAATGACAAGACACCAGTTTGTTTTATTACAATAATTACATAAGAAAACAAAAAAGGGGGCAAATGTGAATCACTTTGACTTCTTCCCTTTTTTACATTAGCTCTATAGGCTTTAGTGGCAACTATGATTGGAATGAGCTCTTCATGCCTAGGCATGTGTATATTGGTGTATCTCAAGAGCCATTTAGAATGTTCTCTAACCAACTCCTTCATGGCATTCAATTGATTTGATAGCTCTTTTGTGGTCATGTGTATGCATCTTTTGAGTGTCTAGAGTTCTACAACTCTATTTTGACTACTGGAAGACACACCAGATAGAGTATCCAAAAATTTGGAGAAGTTCTCCTTGATGAAATTTATCCCAATAAGTGCTTTTCCTTGGCTACTAGTTTGTGAATCTATATGTAGCACCTTCAAGAGTTCAAATCCTCTATCTTCGGTATTCTTCGCTTTATCCTCTATTTCTTTAAGTCCCTTTTTTGCTGACAAGATCATTTCTATCTTGAACTACGTGCTCTAAAGCCACTCAAATAGAGGTTCATCTCCCTTTGGTAATTTTTTTGCTTCAACAACTTCCTTTCCCTTTATCTAAATGATCATCTTCAGGAGAGAGACTCAATCATTACATTTCATCCTTTCTCCATCTAGAGTATTACTATTTGATAAGATGTTATCCTTCTCCATTTCTAACCTTAGGATGAAATTACCAATTTTTTCTATAATAGTAGCTTCTTCTGCTTTGAGCTTCTCAATCCATTTCTTACCAATCTGGCCAAAATACCTATCTTCCTAAAGTTGAGAGATTAGGGCTTGAACCTCAGCATCAATAGGATTTTTAGTTACTGATGCTCCAAAGATAGCTTCCAATGGAGTAACTAACTATCTAATGAACCTATTCAATTCTTCTATCTTAGCTTTCATTCTAGTCTTTGATAAATTTAGACTTTCTAATTATCCCTCAATCACCTCATTGGTTGACTTCCATAGGCAAAAATTGGTGTCATGCCCAGCGTCTCCTAGGTCCACTGAGTGCAAAGTAAAATCATCAGTACTCATTTCTTCAATCCCTCCTCCTTTTTTTAGCTTGGCTATCTCCATTTTTAGGTGCCCCATTTCTAGATTTTGCCGGAGTATGTACAAGGTTTTTTGCTTCTTTACCTTGGTCAATGTTGACTGAGAATGAACTATAAGGGATATAGTGTCTTTGGCAAAAGTCCTTTCATCGTTTCTTTTCCTCTTTCTTTCTAGAGTATCCTTCAACCAAGAATTAATACTTATGACTTTGGAGGCCATCCTAAGTGATTCTATACTAAACATCTTCTTCTTAACTAGAGTGATTGTCATAGTAGTTGAAGGGAAAGGATTCTTTAGATCTTAGGAGATGAACTTGGGAGAGGTTTGGCTTTTATCTACTTCTTGAGTTTTCTTCATTGCCTCATCAAACCTAGTAGATTCACTACTACTACTCTTCCCATCTCCCAAATCTACTATCTGTATTGTAGAGCCACTTAGTTGTAGATGTGTAGCACTTGATAGTGGAATGGGGCTATGATAAGGAGAGGGAACTAGAGTAGCATGAGGAGAAGGAATTGGTGTGACATGGGGGGTTGGAACTAGGGTGGTAGCACTATCCTTTGGCTCCTCTATCTACTTTTCTTTGGCACTAGTTTGGGTTTTGATGACTGGGAGGGAGCCATCATGACAAGTCTTGGCTACAAGAATGTTCTTATCTAGAGGTTGATCACCTCTTCCCAAAGGTTGACCTAGTCCTTGAGTGGTAGCTATTGTTATGCCTGGAATAGCACTCTAGGAGGAAGAAGGCATTACAACTACTAGAGAGGCTTGAGTGGCTATACCTTTACTTCGGCTCCTCTTGGTTGTCCATTTAACCCACTTCCCAATTCTCTTGATGATCTTGGCCATCATAATATCTAAATCCTCCTCAACATCTTCATAATGCTCTAAACTGATAGGAATGGACCTTAACTTAGTTAAATATGTGTTACTATACATATTTTGTCCAACATCCTCCAATCCTTCAACATCAAAGTTGATACCATATGTTTTAATTTGGTCCATTGTGAGCCTGGCGAAAGCATGATCTCTACTTTCAAGTTCATATTTACAGTCCACCCGCTAGTCTTTGACAATGGTAATGTGTTTGATCACACTTCTTATCCACAACACATCATTTGCATATCCATTCAGGTCATACATAAGTTTCATGACCTCATATGCCTCCAATTTGTATTTCATCTTGAACACCTTGAGCACATTCCTTGCATTAGAGTGACACTCACAACTATAAGCTCCAAATCTCATAGTAAATTCATACCCTTTATTCTTCAAGCTTATGCTTAGAACATTCACTTGCATCGCTAGTGTCACAATCTCTATCAACATGATCATGTCATTTGAGTACCTAGGTAGCTTGAAGGGGAATCCATCAAAAGTTGTAATACACAAATATGAGAAGGATGAGAACTGGATAAAATAGTTCTTGAACTGACTAATAGCTTCCATTCCCTCTTGGCTAAACCTCCTCTCCAAGCATCCTTGGAGTTCCCTAGAAATTCTAATTGTAAATGTGTCATTAACCTTGACATTTTCCGCCTAACTATTCTGTAATTGCAAACATAGATAGAATTCATAACATTTCACATCATTAGGAAAGTTTTATATTCCTTGAAGGCCCAGCTAGAATGATGCTATGTATCTATGTATCTAAACAAATAATTTATACTTAAAGAAATAATTTATACTATGTATCTGAATAGATAATTTGTACTAGAAAGAAATACTATTAAATAAAATTGAGAGCCACTACCTCACCTTTCAATCTATGTAGAAGAACCAAAATGTCTACAATCTCTAGCTTGAGATCAATACCAAGTAGATTTTTGGGAGCCTTACTCTTGGCACCCCATGGATTTTGAAACTAAGATTGCATAATTTCTTTCCTCTACACCATCTTCTTTAAGGATAACTACGAGACTACTCCTCCTACTGTCAATTCAAAGAATTCCTTTTGTTCTAGAACTTAGAGGAAATTTATCATAGTTTACCTATTAGTGGAGATTAGAATTGTATGATTAGGTAGTAAAAATTGTCTTCTATCTAGATTGTAATGATATATGCATTCATAAATCAATTTTGGAGCTTGGTCTACCACTGGGAAACCAATTGCCTCCACTAATTGACTTCCTCAAGGCTTCTCAGTTGTAGGATGAATTGGCTCTGAACTCAGCCTCCTTTGGAAATCGTTCATATCATAAAATTGGAGTGAGTTATCTATATAGTTTTGTAATGTGGATTTAATCCCATTTAGCCCGTCAAATCTGGCAAATCTAGTTGCCATTCTGTTTAAGAAAGAAGTAAATTGGACCTTTGATTTCTGATGAGGCATAGAGAAATGAATTGGAAAGCACAATAAATTATAAAATGTAGTGTAATTTAATAACATAACAATTCAAGAAAAAGTAGTAGTTTGAAAAACTTTTATAATTCCCTCTTTATAGAAATCGTAATTCATCTATTAATCTTCAGGATTTGCAGCACATAGATGAATTAAAGGATAAATCCATTGAATCAATAAATGAGAGAGCCTCTAATAGAAATTTTGGTGTCTTTTCACTTTTCTTGTTGGCCCAATAGTAACTTTCCTTCTTTTCATATTTACTTTTCCATTTTCCATTCAATTTTAGAGAATAAAGAGCAGAGTGCTCCTTAAGGAAATATCTAGCTAGTGAGATTCTGGTCAATATACCTTTCTAAAATTGGTTAGGTTACTTCCACTAAAATCTTAAAAGGATTTATGTGTAACTCATGAGCCAAATCTTCTTATAATGGTTATTTCTTTATGAATGTGGAAAATCGCCCTCATGGGTTGAGAACCCACTGAGGAGAAGCCAATTTCTATTTTTCTGCTAAGCATAATTCTGAGCATCATGGTGAATCCCAAATGTTTCCCCTGGTAGAAAACTATAATGAAAATGTGAATTCACCATAAAGAAACTAATTATCTTCTTACCTCAATGCATAAGCCTCATTTGTTAATCTTTTTCGGAAATCACCTTCATGAGTTGAAAACCCATCGAGAAGAAGGTGAAGCTCAATTTTCTGCAAACTTTATTCTTTCATAGGAAAAACATGATAAGCCACAAACAAGTTTAGCTTTTTGAATGGCCTTATGAATTTCAAGAATCTCCATTGAATTAGGTACTAAGATAACCATAGACTCATGATATTAATGTAAACCCAACTGGCCATAAAAATGTGGGAGAAGGGAAAGGTGGAAAATCTGATGAAGACTCTTTTCACGTAAAGCGAGAAACTAGACCCAAACATACCTAAACCAAACTAAGACACAAAAATCTCCACTTTTGTAAAATTGATACAAGGTGAAGAGTGGAGCAATAGGCTGGTAATCAAAATAAGATTAACGAGTTACTTAATGTAGGGAAGGGGAAGCTCCTTCCCATAAAGCCATGAAATTCACAACATTGAATGTTAGGGGCTCTAACACCACTAATATAAATAACATATTCAAGTTTAATTATCTTTATTTTAATATGATATAACTCTAATACAAGAAACAAAACTAGAGAAATAAAAGGGAGAGAAACTAAGAGAGAAATTAGGAATTTGAAAAATATAAATGGTTCAATTAGTATGGGCTTCTAGATGTACTAGATTTTCGAAGTTTATTGGGAATCTAAGATACTAAGGGGGGGGGGGGAGTTGTGAATCAATACCACTATAAATTTAAGCTTAAAAAAAAGTTGACTCTTTTCATGACATTGTCCATCTCATGTGTATATTATGCATAACATAACTTAAGATTTCAAATCCTGAAATATATCTAAGTATCACATCAATAAATATGTAAATGTAAACACATAACACAAGAGACTTTGGTAACCCAAAAATCCTCCAAGGTGAAGGTAAAATGGGGGTGGGGATGATACCCACAAATCTTCATTACTATAGTAACAAAGTTAGCCTATTAGGACTAAAAATGAGTACTTCTGGTGACATATCCTATGAGGGTCTTCCCTACTAGGAGCTTTACAAAGACTGTTAGGTCTAACTTGATTAAATGATTTAATAGTTATAATAAAGTAAGGAAACTATTAAGATATTTACATAGGAATTTTAGGACCACTCTATGAAGAGATTTTCCCTAATTCAATCTGTAAAAAATGATTTAGTGCTTAATCCTTCAGTCCACACTTATAATGTTGATTATAGATTTTATCCTTCTAATATTTGATCTAATCTCTTATATTATATATCTTTACTCTTTCCTTTACTACTTCACTAGGTTGTTAAACTCCGTTACTTCATAACTTTCACTTGCAGCCTCCATAAACCTAAGTCCTTTGCACAATACTTCACTTCCTTTCTCATCCCTTGTACACACTATCACTGTACTTGTATAGGTTTTAGATCTACCCTTTTAAAGATATTAAGATCAATGATCTAGATGTTTCCCTTTCTTCCTCTTCATTTGATTGGTTGTCCATCCATCATAAGGATTAATGATCCATGTCAAAACATGTAACAACCTATGTAAAAGAACTCTACAATCATTAGTTGTTGTTTACATGTAGGCTCAAAATGATTTACACATTTTTGTTCATGTTGTATTACTTGACACATATTGTCTATGATGCTCAGTCATAAGTGTTCTTCCTATTGTTGCTCGATCTTTATTGATTCACCTCCTTTTGTATGCCTATGACTCGATTTCGAATGGTCTTAAATTTTCTTATGACGTACTCATATATACCATACATGTGTTACATGACTCAAATAATATAATGTTTCTTGTCATACCTTTCTTCTAACTTCTATCTTTCATCTAATGTTTACATCTCTAATTGTATCATTTTAAGTAACCTTCATTGTCTCCCTTAAATTCTTCATTTCTACTTGAATTCTACATTTTCTTCTTATCTATCTCCCTTGATTTTGTCATTTATATCTATTATTGAGATTGGGTGGATGGAATCAGACCGTATTGTTAAATGAATGGTTTATGATATTGAATGATAATGGAAATAGAATGATTCCATGTGGATCTTAATGATTTAAAAATATGAATCTTTATCTCCAAATTTGTAGCTAAGTCAAATAAGCTATAAGCATTCTATTGTCTCAAAATGGAAGCACTATTATGCTAAGAGTGTTAGACATCCAAGTAAATGGCTTGGGGTCATCTCAAGTGCCTTAAATCGGTCTTTGCATGGATTTGGTTGTTTTACCCCCCCCCCCCCCCCCTCTCTCTCTCTCTCTCTCTCTCTCTCTCTACCTTTATTTCTAGTCTATTTTTGACAACTTTCTCTATAAAACTGAGGACTTTGACTTTCTAGGTCAAGGTCAAACTCAACCCTAACCTAGTTCAAGGATGACCTCAACCCTAACCTAGGGAAATTTCAACCTTATCCTTGACCCTAGGTTCAATTTTTAAATTTTTGGGAGTTTCAAGACATCAAGCTTTGGAAAGTTTCATTTTCGTACTTCTAGGTCAGTTGTTTCTAGTTTTAAAACAATAGACAATTTAATTAAATCTAATCTAGGTCCACTTCTAGGCATTAAGGTTAAATGGGATTTAATGCTCCCATGTTGAGCTTATCTAGGAGTTTGTGCCCTAGATCTCTATATAAGGAAGCCTCCTACTCTTCTTTTTCTCTAAAAGGATGCATGGTGATAATGGGTGAACTATTACCTTTCTATATTCATTATTATATGAAGTGAACATCTACTAGCATTCAAATATTCAAGTCCACATTCATTCAATATTGGTGTTGAATATTTAATGTCATTGGGCTTTGGAAAGTTTCATTTTCCTTCTTTCAAATTGGCTATTATGGGTTTCAAAATGGTAAACTATTTGATTAAATCTAATCTAGGTCCACTTCTAGGGGTTAAGGTTAAATGAGATTTAATGCTCCCATATTGGCCTTCTCTAGGAGTTTGTGTCCTAGATCTCTATGTAACGAAGCCTCCTCCTCTCATTTTTCTCTAAAAAGATGCATGGTGATATTGAGTGAACTATTACCTTTCTACATCCATTAATCTATGAAGTGAGGATCTACTTGCATTCAAACATTCAACTCCACATTCATTCAAGTCCCATCAACATTCATTCAAGCCTTTTCCTATGTAAAGATCTATTAAAGATTGGTCTTGAAGATCCAATTTCATTGATTTGAGACATCTTGTATACATTTCTACATTCATTCAGAGGATTTGTAATTATCGATTCAGGATTTGAATCCTCCACAAGGATTTCAATATAACCAAGGTGAATAATTCCATTTACTTTGTTTATACATATTGCAATTTAAATTACATTTCAAGGTTGATTCCAAACAAGGGTTTGACTAAGGAAAACCCATCATCCAAACAAACAAACCATTTTTCTTGTAGATACAGGTGTGGAACAATGAATTGAAGAGCATATTTGGATACCCTTGTTGTTGAAATTTCAGGATCCGCAGATAGAAATTTTGTCAGAGTAGTGTAGGTCAAGGTCAACTTTTCAGGGTATAATTGTGCCTCAAGATTGTGCCCCACTATTAGGGTCAAGGTTGACCTCCTTTCAAAAGATTTTTTTTTTTGGGTTTTCTCCATCTTGACATTTCTAGTCCAAAACAGGTTAAAAAGATCCCAAAAACTATACACATACATTAGAAACCAGCATTTTCTAGAATTATTCTACTTCAATGTTAGTATTTATCTTTTATCTATCTCAAGATTTAAGAACATACTTCTCAACATAGGAAGACCATAGGACATCCTTTTTCCTTATTTTCTATTACATGATCCATTTTTGCATTGATCACTTGCATGTGCTTAATGAATTTGGATCATTCCTATTATAAATTAGGGTTGAGGATAGGACCTATTTTCATTCTATTCATTTTGTTGAACCCAACACACTTACCCTTGTTTCTTTTGTGGAATTAGATTACCTATTATGTTTTGTAGTGTTATATTTCATTTCATATCTGTTAGGTCTTTTCTTGCATCAAGATTAAATTTTATTTATGCTCTTGCATTTTAATTCAAAAATACAAAAAAATTGATTTTTTTTTCAAAATAGAAGAATATTTATGCTTTATGTTTTCTTAGGTTAGTTCATTTAGATTGCATTGGTTTATGAGCTTTGTTACTTCTAGTCCTACTTCTAATCTTAGGGTTAGATGCAATCATAGACTTATGGGTACCTTTAAGCCCAAGTTTTCTTCTCCTTTTCGTAGGATTCCAAATGAGACTTTGATTCTTCTTGATTCTGATCCTCTTATGGAGAAAAACTCTTCTCACTCATCTCATAATGAGGATGATGCTTTAAGAGTTCCTCCCAAACAAGTCCAAAAAAATTCAAATGAATTTGATAAAATGAGTAATTGGCTTCTTCAAGAAAACCATAACCACTTGTTTCTATTCAAGCTATTAAGACTCTTAAGAATGTTTTCCATGATAGTGACCAAGGTGTTAATCTCTTGTATGGTATTACTCACCTTTTGCATTCCAATGTTAAACCTTCAACTCAAGAAGCTCAAGGTTTATGGTTGTTTCCTCCTATCACTAGTGTATAACCTTCTTATGTTCCCCTTCCTAGTGTTCCTATTTATACTCCTCCTTTTGTGACTATGAAAATTCCCTCTACCCCTATGAGAATTCCTCCTTTGTCCTTTCCTACATGATGAAAAACCTTCTTATCATAATGGTTCTTTTACTTATTCTAGTCCTATGCCAACTATAGTTCCTAGTGTTCCTCTAGTTGTGTCTTCTATTCCTATAGCTTTGTACACTTTTCCTAGTGTTTCTAATGGTTCTAGTTCTCCTATTTTATCCCATGATTCTACAATTATCATTTTGGCTCAAACTATGTCATCTTTACAACAA
Organism: Cupressus sempervirens; assembly: GCA_028749045.1. NCBI lineage: Eukaryota > Viridiplantae > Streptophyta > Pinopsida > Cupressales > Cupressaceae > Cupressus > Cupressus sempervirens. Next base: position 501,459,648 of record CM053788.1, read on the forward strand.
TAAATTGCATCTTTGACTCAAAAAAACTTTAGTATTCTTACATGTGAGATGGGAAGCTCTTTTTCCTAGGATATTATTCATACTCCTATTCCTCAGGAAGCTGATGTGCCTCATCTTGAGAATTATAATGGTAAGTGGGACCCTACTCATCACATTAAAACATTTCAAATCCTTTGTAGTGATTACACTCATGATCATAGGATTTTCACTAAGTTGTTTGCTCAAACTTTTTGTGACAAGGCCTTACAATAGTTTTCTTCCTTGACTCCTTATTCTATTAATTCATTTCCACAACTTACCAAAGCATTTATTCAAGAATTTCAAAACAACATTAGCCCATAAGTGTCTTTGACTGATTTGATGCATTGTTAAAATATTCTAAAGAAAAATTGATTGAATTTATTGGTAGATTTAAGCATTTGCATGCTTAGATTTCCTATCCTAATCTTGATATTGATATTCAATGCATGTTTATTTCAAATTTTCAAAAGGACATTAGAGATAAGATTCTTCTTAGTGAATTTACTTCTTTTCAACAACTTTGTTCAAAGCTTCATCATTATTAATTACAAGTAAGTCAATTTGAGAGCACCACTCCAATGGATCCTATTCTTGTTGATAAAAGTGATACTACTCCTAATCCAAATAAAGTTCAAAAATTCAACAACTATGTAGGGGTAAATAAAAAAGCAAATGAAGTTGTTAATCAAGTTGTTGTTGCATCTCATAATTCCACTTCTGCATCTATTGCTTTTCAATTGAATTGTACATTTACTCCTCTTTTTGAATCTTTAATTTTTATTGTGAATAGGTTATTAACTACTAATATGATTACTTCACCTCCTATTTGACATATTTTACGCACTATAATAACATTTAAATCATTTGATCTGAAATCATTTTGTTAATATTCTTATCAAAATTGTCATGATACTAAGAAATGTTATTCTTTGAAACATAAGGCTTAATACTTGATTCATTATATTGCTTTATCTATTGATAATTTTAATGGTAGTGGGAATAAATCTATTTCTCCTTCTAATAAAAATCTGTAAATCTATATGAATCATTTACCTACACATGATACTAATACTATTGCTCAACCATCTTCTATGGATATTGTGTATGACTCAAAGATGGAAGATATTAATCATGTTATTAGTAAAGTTGATCATGTGGTTCAATTTGTATCTTCACCTTAGTCTCAACCTCCACTTCAATCTCAAGTTTCAGCTTTACCTTAACTAAAACCTAAACCTAAATTGAAGCTTCAACCTAAACCTTGACAACAACCTTTAAAAAAATGACCTCAGAAACTTTTGATTACCTTTGATAATTCTAAGACTATTAAAGCTCCTGATGGTCCCCTTTTTATTTATGCTCAGATTGCGAAGATACCTACTCATGGTTTTCTTGTTTATTCTACTTCCTTAGTTGATGTGATCATAGAAGAAAATATTTTTATGAAAATATTGCAACAAGATTTTTAGGATACATCAGATGTGTGGATTAAAAATTGCAATGGCTTTACTTATCCATCATTTGGTTCTATTGATTTATGTATTGAACTTTGTGGAAAAATTGCGAACACTACCTTTGTTGTTGTTCCTACTTTTGATCAATTTTATGTTAAGCTTGGTTTACCATAGTTAAATACCATGCATGTTGTTTCTTCACCTATTTATGAATTTCTTAAATTTCTTTATGATGATGAAGTGAAGATGGTCAATCATAGTATATATCATACTTCTACGCCCAAGGATTCTACTGCCATTGACATCTTTTGGCCTTCATTACCCCATTCATGTCCCCTTTGACTCAATCATCTTTTCTACTCATATCAAGCCTATAATCATCGTAGGATTCTTGAGCTAAGTTTACCCCCTATGGATCTTAATTGTGGTGTTTTTCCTATGCCTTCCATATCTCCTTCATCTATGGATTTTACATCTATTAATCAAGTTCCTTGTATTACTTGTCAGTCTTTTGATAATCTTATTAATTCTCCTATAGAACTTGTGAAGGGTCCTATAGTTATTCCTCTTAGTTGTCAAAAAATTTCAAGATAAAAAAAAGGTAATTGATCTGCTAATGAAGGCTATTAAAAGAGACATGGTAAAGCTGAAAATAAAAAAATATTTACCTTATTTGGATACAACTATGCATGATGTGTTAGAATAAGTTGCTGCTAATAATGACATTAAGATGCATGATTCTAATGAATATATTTGTATTTTAGATCCAATTTTGATTAATCTAGATGAAGAAGATAATCTTGATGATGTTGATCATGTTAATGATGAATATGAAACTATTGAAATTGACATTGATTAACCTAATGTGCTTTCCTCACAATTAACAATTACATCTAGTATCAGACATTGTGATTCTCAAGAGGATTCTTGTTTAGAACTAGCTATCATTCCTACAATGTTGTATATAGTCCCTCTTGTGAGTTACCCACCTTCCCTAAATGATATACAACAAGATGGGGAGAGTAGGTGGAGCAATTGATTGCCAATCCTTCATGGTAGCTTTTTGTGTGTTTGTCTATTTTATTATGCCTCTCTCGTGATATGTTTGATAAATGTTGTGAGATTCTTTATAAGATCTTCATTGCTTTGTTTACCTTGCAAGGTAATAAAGGAATCAACCCTATTATACTATTCCTCTAAATGTATCTCTATTCTTCCATATGTTGTTCCATGTTATGTTGTACTTGTGTTATTATTCATACATGTTTCCATGTGTAATCTACTTACATTCCTGACTTGGTAACACTAATTCTTTTTCATCTCTAGGTCATGGTTTGAAAAGATTCTTCTTCATATTTCCTATGTGATCTTTCTTCCTTTGTGATTGTAGTTCTACTTTCTTTGGGGAATGATGTTAATTCATTTGCAGTAATATCACACACACACACACAAACACACACACACACACACACACACACACACACACACACACACACACACACACACACACACACACACACACACACACACACACACACACACACACACACACACACACACATACACACACACACAAACATGGTAGAGGAAATCCCAAATGGGAAACCTTAGCTATTGATATCCAAGTTGAGTCCTCTATTAGTCATCCTTTCCACTTGACTAGATACTCTTCATACTGCCTATTTCTGGTACTCCTGCCCACATGATGATCTAGAATGTCTTCTATCTCCTCCTTCTTAGAAGTAGGAATTTGACATGGCTCTAACATCAGCTCCTCATCTGCACCATCATCATGATACCTTGTTAAGTCTGCAATATTGAAAATAGGAGAAATGTGAATACCATCTGGAAACTCCACCTCATATGCATTTCTTGAGTCATGTTTCTTCAAAATTTTGTAGGGGCCAAATTTCTTCATTTTTAGCTTGTTGTAAGTACTGGCTGGAAATCTTTCCTTTCGTAAATGTACCATGACTAGATCCCCTACTTGGAATTGCTTGTGTCTTCTCCTTTGATCAGCCCTAGCTTTATACTCTTGATTCATCTTGGTAATGTGTGCCTGAACCTCCTCATGTAGATGCTTGATATGTTCAGAAAATTCTTCAACTTCAACACTTGTCCTCTCCCTTTGCTCTATCTTCCTCCATTCTAGTGCAGTCCTTGGGCTATTTCCTTATACAATTTGGAATGGTTATCTACCAGTACTCCTATTTATAGAGTTATTGTAAGCAAACTCTACTTATGGTAGAATCAAATCCCACTCCTTGGGCTTATCCCTAGCTATACATCTCAGTAAATTGCCTCGACTTCTATTTACCACTTCTGTTTGGCCGTCAGTCTATGGGTGATGTGTGGTACTGAATTTCAAGTCTATTCTCAACTTCTTCCACAATGTTCTCCAGAAATGCCCCACAAATTTAGTATCTCTATCAGAAACTATACTCCTTGGGAGACCATTTAGTCTTACCACCTCTCTGAAAAACAAGTCTTCAATATGGACAACATCACAAGTTTTGTGGCATGGAATGAAATGTGCCATTTTGGAGAACCTATCAACCACCACAAATACTGAGTCATTACCCCTTGGTGTCCTTGGCAATCCAAGAAAAAAATCCATACTTATGTCCTCCCATGGCTTTGATGGAACAAGCAATGGCTGATATAGTCCAGTATTGTTACTAAATCCCTTGGCAACTTGACAAATTTGGAAATTTTGTACAAACTTCTTCACATCCTTTGACATTTGAGGACAAAAATAATGTTCTTTGAGAATGGAAATGGTCTTATCTTGAACAAAATGTCCTTCCATCCCTCTACTATGTTTCTCCTTAATCAGATTTTCCCTCATGGAACTCTTTGGAATGCATAATTGACTACCCTTGAATAACATACCATCCTAAATTAGATAGTCTAACCACTTAGTTTTGTCTACAACAACAGGCTCTTTACAAGCTTTCCATGCTTCAAAAAAATTTGGATCCTTAGGGTACATATTCTTGAGTTCATCACACCCAACTACTTCAACCTATATTACTATAAGCAACAACTGTCTCCTACTTAGTGCATCTACAACCCTGTTAGATTTTGCACTTCTATGCTTCAACACAAATGTATAGCCCTACAAGAACTCTACCCACTTCATATGCCTTTGATTCAATTTACCTTGGCTATTTAGATACGTAATGCTTGATGATTAGTATACAAAAAAAAATCCTTTGGCAATAAATAATACCTCCATTTCTTTAAGGCCCGAACTATTGCATAGAACTCTTGATCATAAACATAATACTTCTTTTCGCATCATTCAATTTTTCACTAAAATATGGAATAGGCTTACCTTCTTGACTTAATACAGCCCCAATAGCACTGCCACTAGCATCACAATCCACCTAGAACACCTTTCTAAAATTTGGAAGTGCCAACATAGGTTGTTCTGTCACCTTCTTCTTCAGCAATTCAAAACTTCTCACAGCTAACATAGTCCATTTGAACTCTTTTCTATCCCCTCTTATTGTGTTAGTTAGGGGTGCACATATGCCACTAAAATTCTGAATGAACTTCCTATAAAAACTAACTAGACCATGAAATGATCTTACCTCAGTAGAAAACCTTGGAGTAGGCCATTCCAAGATGGCTTTTACCTTCTCTGGATCCATTTTGAGACCTTTAGGTGATATAACAAACCCCAAATAGACTAACTCTCTTTTTGGAAAGATACACTTCTTCAAATTAATTAAAAATTTCTCTTCCCTTAAACTTTCAAGGACACTACGAATATGCAATAAATGTTCTTCCAAAGTATTGCTGAAAATTAAAATATCATCCAAATAGACAATAACAAACTTTCTCAAGAACTTCTTAAGTACCTCATTCATAAGTTGCATGAAGGTGCTTGGGGTATTTGTCAATCCAAAGGGCATGACTAACCACTCATAAAGACCCTCCTTGGTCTTGAAGGCTATTTTCCACTCATCTCCTTCTCATACTCATATCTGGTGATAGTTACTTTTGAGATCTATTGTTGTGAAGTACTGAACTCCACTTAAACAATCCATAAGATCGTCCATTCTTGGCAAAGGAAATCGATACTTGATGGTTATCCTATTTATAGCTCGAGAATTTTTACACATTCTCTGCTCTCCATCCTTCTTTGGTGCCAATACTATAGGTACTGCACATGGACTTAGGCTCTCCTGAATCAAGACCTTCCTCAATAGCTCATGAACTTGTCTATTTAGCTCCTCAGTTTCAGTAGGATTCATCCTGTGAGCACCCTTGCTAGGAAAACTAGCTCCTGGGATTAAATCTATCTGATGACTAATTTTCCTTACTGGTGGCAATCCTTCTAGAACATTATCAGAGATGACATCTCCAAACTCACCTAGTAAATTTGAAACTTCAAGTGGTATTTCAATACTACCTTCTTTATCTTTCCTAGGGATCAAAGCATAGCACATACACTGATGTTTCATGCCATCTAAAAATTTTCTTCCATCAACAAGACAAATCCTAGCACTACTACATACCTTTTTGCCTTCCTTTTTCATGGGCTTCAGTTTGTGGCGAACTCCATCCTTTGTTAGAGAGTATGTGTTTGCATGACCATCATGTACTCCATGCCTATCAAACTACCACAGTCTTCCCAACAATAGATAGCAAACATCCATTGGAATAACATTGCAGAGAACTTCATCATGGTAACTCCCAATTTTGAATTTCACTAAACATTGTTCACTTACTAGGACCTTATGATCATCTTTCACCCAAGCAATCCGATAGGGCTGGGGGTGTTTCTCCCTCTCGAGCTTCAGCTTAGAGACCATCTCTTCTGACACCAAGTTGTCAGTGCTACTGCCATCAATGATCACATCGCAACATTTATCCTCACACTTGCACCTATTACAGAATAAACTCCTCCTTTTTCCTAGTTTAATCTCACCACTTAGTAGGACCCTTTCATTTAGTAAAGTCTATCCTCTTTCTACATCCTCTAAATGTGATGATTGTGCATCCTCATCCGCATGAGCAACCCTAGCTTGACCCTCAGCTCTCCTATTTTTCCTTCCTTGTCATTGACGGCATTCAAAGGCACAATGAACTTGTTCATTGAAATGGAAATAGGTACCATGGAAGCTTCCTCTTTGTCCACATCATCTACCTCTTCCTCTCTAATTTCCAAACTCTTGATCACGGGAGCGGTTGAAACCCTCATTCCTCTCATTCTTGCTAGTACCCACATCTTCATTTTTCTTTTGGGTTTCATTTTTGCCTCCAGATGACCTACCACTAGCTCTTCCTCCTTGACCATGCCCTCTTTGTCTCCCTTCAAACCTCTTATTTAGGTTCTCTTCAACTCGTAGGGTAGACTGGTATGTCTCTTCAATTCTGGTCATTCTTACCAGACTTAATTCCTCCTAGATGCTAGGTCGCAACCCACTGATATAATGAGAAAACTTCTCCTTATTTTCTTTTGCATGCCCTACTCTAATTAGAAATTAGTAAAATTCCTTTATATATTCTTGGACTAATTTTCTTGCTTGCTTTAACCCATGCATCTTCTTAAACGAATCAAGCTCATAATCATTAGGAATGAATTGCTTCTTCAAATTTTCCACCATATGATCCCACCTTGTGATCTTCTCCTTTCCTCTTCTATTTCTTTCCAATTGAACCTCTTGCCACTAGATTTTGGCATGGCCTTTCAATTTTGCCTTTGCAAACTTAACCCTATCTAGGTCCCTAATATCCTCATACTCAAAGTATTCTTCCAGTTCATTGATCTAATCGATTAACTCATCTGGTTTCAAATGTTTTGAAAATACACCCACATCAATTGTAGGTCTTTTCCCAAACTTAGTAATGGCCCTAAAAAGCCTTTCCTCTGCCTAATTTAGAATTTCCCCATCAAATTTCCTTTCTGGTCCAATTTCTTCTTCTTCATTGTCATCCTCACTTTTGTCACCTGCAACAACATTTGTTCCTCTATGGAGCTCCTCTTGCAATGCTTGTACCTGCCTTTGGAGGGCTCTAATCTCCTCAGGATTAATAGCTCCAGCCCTTCCACCATGCTCTCTTCATGCAGGCATCTTCTTAACTCAATCCCACAACCACACAGTCCTGGTGCAAACTACCTCATAGTCAGCACTTTGTCTACACACTTAGGAAAACCAGCTCTGATACCACTTGATGGGAACACAACCCAAGCACATAATGGACACAACAAGAAAGGGAAAATTTTATTAACTGTAAAAATATGCTAGTACACTTAGTGTAGAGAAACAGACTCCAAAACATGCCCTATGGGCTTACAATAGCATAAATCTAGAGATAAATTCTTCTCCCAGTACCTTCTCTCAAACTCCACTCCTAACTACCTTTTACAATGCCATAAATGTTCTTAAATAGACCCCAGAGGGTTAAGCATTAGGAATACATTCTAGAAAGTGCTAGTTGGCATCCACTAACCAAATAGAAGGCTCTAGAAGTCACATTAGAAGTCCACACAAAATTAGAAGAATCCAAAAACAGTAACTGAACTTTCAAGAGGCATAACTTTTGAACCGTAGCTCCAATTGACAAACCATTTACATTTTTGAAAAGATCTTGAAGCTCTCTATAGTCCTATGGACCATATTTTCTCATCCCTATTTTTTCAGCTTTATTAGAGGTCATTTAATACCCCTAACTTTACTTTGAAGCATTCTTAAGATGTCTCCAAAAACTGAAAAATTGTGATAAATTTCAAACCATGGGGCCTTTTGACCTAATTTTTTTTTGGAATGCTCTAAATTACAATTAAAATCATTGAACAAATTTACACCTTCTAGTTCACCAAAATGATGGCTCAATTACATACTCCTTATTTTTTGGCATTTACATGTATCCCAAGGTGTTCAAATACTCTATCCTAGAACACTGATAGTGGAACTGTGAGAGTTGGAACCTTTATTTGAGCCAAATGAGTATCTATAAATGAAAACACATGAAATAGAAGCTAAGTCTAAATACTTTTTTTGGTTGACACAGGATTGCCCTTATACCTCTGGATGCTCCTGCATTATGAAGGTAGATCCCTTTTGTGTTCTTTGTATGTTTCTCTAGTATTTCCCTTTATTTATCTTCTTTTGGGGGCATCTCATAGTGGAAATGTAATTAGTAGAGTTGTTTATGTTTCCATCAAAGCCATTGCTCCTGTTAAAGTGCTAGCAATGACTTTAACATGGGGGCATATGGTCTACTCACTTATTTCACACATGCATTTTTTTAAACATATATATTATTTTTCAAGATAAATTTCCTCCCTTTTTGGATTAATGACTAATCCTTAAAGCATTGATTTATATTTTAGGATCTCTTGATCATTGCAGTTTCAACCATATTTTTCATTCCTTAAGGTCAAAGGTATCCATAAGATTGCATTTATTTTTCTTTTTGGTTTTACTCTTATAGAATAGAATTTTCTTAAGAGTAAATCCTTGATGGGTTGATTAATGAGTAGTCACATTCACTAGATGATTGAATTCCATGTTTCTTGTTGCACGATTTTCTTGGGTGGTTCACAATGGGACATAAGTTTTCATTGGGTGAGATAATCACATTTTTTCTCTTTTTCTCTCTTTATTCTAGAGATATCTCTCTTATTTTCATCTTAGAGTTGATAAACACTTAACCCTCTAGGGAGCTTGAGGATCTCTTTGTCCCTTTGATTTTTATAAGATTATCTTTTCATTGCGATATACTTTATAAAGAGTTTGCATTGAGTACATACTCTTGCTAAAGTGGGGGCTAAATGTATCACCTTAAAATGGAAGCACTTCTATGTTAAGAGTGTTTAACCCTTTGAGTAAGTAGTCTGGGGTCATGTTAAGTTCCTTGAATAGATCTTTTCATGGATCTAGTTGTTTTCACCCTATTCTACTTCTCTCTCTATTTCCAACCTATTTTCGACCACTTTCTCTATGAAATTGAGGACTTTGACTTCTAGGTCAAGGACAACCATTTAGGTCAAGGTAAACCTTGACCCTATGCTAGGTCAAGGATGACCTCAACCATAACCTAGGGTATGGTCAACCTTTTCCTTGACGCAAGGTTCATTTTTCCAATTTTTGGTAGATTTAGGACATCAAGCTTCCAAAAGTTTCATTTTCCCACTTATGGGTTAGTTGTTCTATGTTTCAAAATGGTACACTCTTAAATTAGATTTAATATAGGTCTACTTCTAGGGGTTAAGGTTAAATGGGATCTGGTGCTCCCATGTTGGCCTTCTCTAGGAATTTGTGCCCTAGATCTCTATATAAGGAAGTTTCCTCCTCTCATTTTTCTCTAAGAAGATGCATGGTGATATATAAAAAACTATTACCCTTCTACATCCATTATTCTACGAAGTGAAGATATACTATCATTCAACCATTCAAGTGTTCAAGCATCCAAGTCATGAAGGAAGTCCATTATTAGCTATTGAAGGATTCAATCTCTATGGAGCCCTCTTATTGATGATTTTCCAATCCAAATTGATTCAAGCCTTTTCCTATACAAAAATCCATTGAATATTGGTTTTGAATATCTAATGCCATTGATTTGAGACATCCTACATACATTTCTACATTCATTCAGAGCATCTGTAATTGTGGATCGAATGATTCAAATCCTCCACAAGGATTTCAATACAAGCAAGGTGAATAGTTCCATTTACTTTGTTTATATATATTGCAATTTCAATTACATTTCAAGGTTGATTCCAAAACAAGGTTTGACCAAGGAAAATCCCCCATCCAAGCAAACAAATGAATTTTGTTGTAGATATAGGTGTGGAATAGTGAATTGAAGAGAAGATACCCTTTTTTTCGAATTTGTGGGATCCAAAAACATTAATTTTGTTGGAGTAGCATAGGTCAATGTCAAATTTTTAGGGTACAATTCTGCCCCAAGGTATGATTGTTCCCCACTATGAGGGTCAAGGTCGACCTCCCTTCGAAAAGAAAAAAATTTCTAGGTTTTCTCATCTCAATAATTCCAGTTTTGAATAGGTTAAAGATATCCCCAAAATTGTACATAGACATTAGAAATCAACATTTTCTAGAACTATTATACTTCAAGGTTAGTCTTTGTCTTTTATCTATCTCAAGATTTAAGCATATACTTTACAAACTAGGAAGACCATAGGACCTCATTTTTCCTTATTCTCCATTACATGATCCCTTTGTGCTTTGATCACTTTCTTGTTGTTAATTAATTTAGATCATTCCTATTGGAAATTAGGGTTGAGGGTAGGACCTATTTTCACTCTATTCAAGCATTATAAAGATTATGATCTTTTTGAACTAGATACTTTGTTGAAGACAACTCTCATTGCATGATCTCCAAGTGAAGTATTAACATTAATTATATCGAGGTAATCTTGGTATTTATTCTTCTATCTACTATATGTATCTCAGCTAACCTCTCTTTTGCAAACAATAATCTATTATTGTGCATTAAGCTTTATTTAACACACACACACACACACACACACACACACACACACACACACACACACACACACACACACACAGAGAGAGAGAGAGAGAGAGAGAGAGAGAGAGAGAGAGAGAGAGAGAGAGAGAGAGAGAGAGAGAGATTCCTCATTATTTCATATCAACTTAAATCTTATGAATGTTTTCTTGAAATTCATTGGTGAATCTAGGAAAATCACAAATAATATTGTATAGATCTTTTATTTTCTTCACAATTTTTTCTAGATTCTGTACACATGTCAAAAATTCAACCTTAAAGAAATCATAATAAAAAATTTCTCCAATACCTTCCTCTTAAACCTTTTTCTCTGACCAGGCAATTAATTTTTCATATCCTTCTATATCCTCTACATTGACTTGCTAAAAAATTTGCACTAAGTGATGATAGGGGAATGTTCAATAATTTTATTAATATCAAAATAATCAACAAATATATCTTTCATATAATACAACACTTGCATTCTTTTCTCCTCTCTTCTCATATCCTCTTGTTGTTTCTTTCTTGCCAAAATGTCTTGCAAGATTATAGTATGTTTAAATGTGAGATTCTTCAAATCCCAATCTAATATTTCAATAACTTTATCCAAGGTAATAGTATTACATGTAGAACTAACCTTCTTCTTCTTCCCTTTTCCCTTCATAGGTGTGACTTTTCTTGACATGATTAGGGCTAGAGTAAGTGAAGGGGTTTCAAAACTTGGTCTAACTTGTGTATCAGTTCCAAAGACATCAGTAGTAGCACTCAACATGGTTTTCTCCATAAGGGCTTGCACTTCTTGTGCATATGTGGATTTTGTCATTGCTAGGGTGGAGTGTGAATTTTCACACTCAACTTTGCACTCTTATCATCTTCTCTTTCTTTTCATCTTTTCTTTCTATATTGTGTCTTCAATTCCCTCCCATAGAGGTCCTAAGACTTGTGGACCTTCTTGACCAATAATAGACTAGTCTACATTTTATTCTTTGTCTTGCTCCTTTTTTTGTCTCATCTTCTAGCTCCTTAGTTTCTATTACCAATGTTTTGTTTTGTGAGGCTTGTTGGAGTTGTTACTCAATCTATTTTACTTGTTCATTATCATTGTCAACTTGAATTTGTATTTATCTTGTATTAGGATAGTCCCTTATTTGCTGATTCATTTGAGTGTCAGGTGTGGTGGCATAAATAGAGGAAATTTTTCCTTATGGACTCGACATACCTCCATCTTCTTTATCAATATGACCATCCTCAATAGTTATATTGTCTTGTTCTTTTTCCTATTCAACATATATATCCTTGTTAGTGTTTGCTACAATTAGTCAAGAATTGTTCTTCCATAATAGTTTTTTTTATTTCACAATAGCCTTGACTTTATTTTTTAAAATCATAAATGCTCTATATTTAGGAAAAATTCTATTCCTATACTTCTCCAAAAATGTTGTCTTTTGTTTAGTTGTTAGCTCAAGTATAATTTTAGCTAATTTGGGTTCTCTTATTTTCCTTTCAATTTATTTTTCCTATTTCCACTTGTCATCAATTCTATTATACAATTTTGTAGCAATCTTTCTTCATGTCTCTATAGATGTTAGTTTTAATTTCTCCATCATCTCTAATATGGCCTCCTCTACCTTAGTTTTGTCAACAACACTTAACATTCCATACTTGATGAATTGGAAACTAGATAAGCTTGCAGATTTTCTAATATTGTTACATACCTTGTCAATAGTATTAGGTTTTTAATATATAATAACTTGGTAGTGACCTGGTTCATTAGATTTAGTCCTCTCTACAACTTCCTCTTCAACTTCTTCTTGTACTCTCAATTCTCACCTCTTTGTCTTACCTTTGGTGGCTAGTAATTTTCCTTTTACTACACTTGTACCACTAGGTTTGGTAATCTTTACAATATCTTTTTTCAATTGTGGCTTAATACTAGATGCTACTACTACTTTGGTTCTCATTCTTAGTGGTACTGGAAGAGAGAGAGGCTTAGATGTTATCTTCTTTACATTATTCCTCACCTTAGGCTAAATTATTTTTACAATTTCGGCATTCTTTTCTAGTGAAGTGATGAATGTTAGACCTTTACTCTATTTCTCTGCACTTTCTTTCTCTTCCTCTACATCACTTTCACCATCTCAATCCTCTCCAAGACCTTGTATAATCATTAGAGGTTTTTTTCCTTTAGTTTGTGTGCTAAGCTTCCCTTCTAGGTCTTCAATCATTTTCTTTCTCTTCCTTTCAAGAGAAGCAATTTTAATATCTATAGTTATTCTTTCTTTAGCTTCTTCATATTTTCCAAAGGAATCATCCTTTGCATAAACTTCTTTAGTAAGTATTGTAGTAATTACTACACTCACATTATCAATATTAATATTTTAACCAAAATGTTTAAGCCAAGCTATCCTTAACTTAAGTGCCTGTACATATGTGTAGTCAGTGTCAACTAGAATATACACATCATTGTAGTAGTTTTGAACTAAGGATGTAGAAATCCTTGTTTATTGTGTCATTTTCTATTTAAATTCATCAAAATATCTATCTCAAAAATTCTCAAAATTGTCTTCCTAATTTGCAATAAACTCACTTATTTTTCTTGTACTAGGTTTACCTTGTTCCCACAAAATATTTCCAATAGTAGGATAGTAACTCTGAGTATATAAGAAATACACATTATCAGTGATCCAAACTTATACATTGAATTCTTTGCTTCTATGATTGATAACATCATGACAACATGAATCATCTTCTTTGTAATATTGACTAGTCCATTATCTAGCCATAACTCCATATCATGGATTCTACTCAATACAAGCTTGATTCATTCAATTTTGAAATTTCTTGGAAAATATAGGGCACACATTAACCATTTCTTCTCAACAACCTTGAATTCATCCTTCATCACATAATTTTTGATATACCAAACATATTTCCTAGTCTCCCACTTTACCAAATTTATACATATAACAACTTTTTACATTGTGCATCATAATAAGCTTAGGTGGTATCAATGATAACACACCCATTGAATCTCCTTTCATAGCAATTTCATAACTAGCTTAGTATTTGAGTGGAAGATAAATGTCACCCTTCACCAATTAGACATTACTTAACTCTTCTACTTGATTTTTTTCTATTGATGCTAATGATGATGTCATTTTTGCATTAGATTTTTCAAAATTTGCTTCCTAAATAAATCAACACAACTAATGATCAATACATGATCACACTTCAATAGAAAATTTTCTTTTGATCAACTTAAAAATTGCTTGAAAATTTTCTCAAATTATTCAGGCTCTAAAATTTGATTGCAAGGTGTGTATAATACTTCTTAATTTTTCATATATACCTTCATTCATTCAAATTAGGGTTCTCATAAATGTTGTGTACTAACTTAGGTGGAATCAATTTGGCTCAGTTATCATTACACTCTTAACTTGGTCCCCATTATACAACTCAATCAATACCATTTAACTTGGCCTATACATCAATTTGGTCATTCAGGTACTTAGATTATATTACAATGCTCGGTCAACACAAATGAAATTATTGATGTTTGACACCCAATAATAGAAATGATTTCATTGCACAGTCCTTTCCATAAATTGGTTCTAATGCATCTTTTCCTATGTAGATATGAACTTTGGCACATTTTCTATTAGGAACTGATGTAAGATAAGCCATTAATATGCAGTTCCTTACATATATTTCTTAATTATTTTGAGACAATTTCCTCACCTTCTCCATTGGATTGGACGATCTCAACTTCAATTGTTCCACTACATCAAGCTTCTGCCTTTTTCTTCTAGGTTTGAATCATCTCCTTCTTTGTTTGTTCAATGTCCACTTTACGTTTCCCTTAATGTGTTCATTGTTCAGTGTTAGTGCTCAAGTCTTGCAATTCTTGCTCACATGTCCAACCTTGTGATAGCTAAAATAAACTATGTTTCCATTCAACCATTTCATTTAATTTCCTTTGAAATTATAAGAGAACTTTACCTTTCTTGGGTACAATGTCTTGGTTTTTTGTTGTCCACTTAGACTTTTCCTATGATTTGCATTCATGTTTTCTATGTCCATACTTTGGACAATTGTAACAATATCCCTAAAATTTAGGTGTAGTGAGTGCATTTATAACTTTTGATCTACATTAATGTGTTTTATGGCCTTTGATCTTGCAATTAAAATAGTAACCAATAAATTTAGTTTTAGGGTTTTTCTTATGATTCTTGCTTCTACAGATACTTGTTGTGTGTCCAAGTTTACTGCAATGATAGCATATAGGCTTTCCTTTTGACTTTGCCTCTCTTTTCTCTCCACTCTTGGATGATTCTCCTTCTTCAATAAATTAATGTCACTTGATATTCTATAATCTTGGAGTGTCACTAGATGACCTAGGTGATCATATTAGTTCTTCAAAATATCTTATTCCTTCATTAGGTTTGTTCATCCTTTTGACAAACTATTTCTCAAATCTTAGCTCACTCCTCAATTGGTCATTTTGTGATCACATATTTTCTATCTGCACATCTTTCTCATTTAGTTCTTGATTTGAAAGTATTAGTTGACTAATCATGTCTAGCTAAGTATTAGTAAGCTTTTGTATATCATATGACATTTCTTCAAATTTGATAAACATTTTTCTTTTTTCTTTTTCAGCCATAAATTTATCCTCGTCATCTTTCTTATTTTCTTTAGTCAATTCACCTATCCTTACTAATTGGATTTCATGATCTCTCTTTAATCCTCTGACTTCTTCATTTATAATATTTTTCTTTTTCAATAGATTTGTAATACCTACATCACTTTCACTGGAACTTTCATCATCTAGCAATCCTTAAGTAACAACTTTCTAATAAAGTGTGTCATTTTTTTGAGTCACCATATCCTTTCTATTTTTTATGGATTTACTCTTATCCTCTCTTATTGCTTCAAGTTACTATAGTATGAGTTGGATATCAATCATTTTATTGTCAATAATCTTTTCCAATTTGTTAGCCTCCATCTCCAAGATTTGAACTCTTAAGTTGTTACACTTATTTCAAGAGAACTTTTCTATGACACCAATTGCTAGAAATTTATTAGTAAAATGAGATATTGAGGAGTGGGGGGGGGTTGAATTAGGATCACTAAAACTTTAACCTTCAAGAAAACTTTATGGTATTCACCACATTATCTATCTCATGTCTAGATTATTAGGAACATAACATAAAACTTCAAATAGTGAAATAGATATAACTAAGTATTAGATACATCAATGTAAAAATGTAAACACATAACATAAGAAATTTTGGTTATCCAAAAACTCTCTAAGGTGAAGGTAAAAATAGGGTGGGGATGACACCCACAAATTCTCACTACTACAATAAAAAAGTCACCATATTAGGATTACAAATTTGATCACTTCTGATGATCTACCCTTTGAGGGGTCTACCCTATTAGAAAATTTAAAAAGACTATTAGGTGTACCTTGATTAAAGGATTTAACACTTAGAATTCTGTAAGAACTCTATTAAGATTTATAGATAGTCCTTTTAGGACCATTTTGTCAAGAGACTTACCCTAATTGAATATTCAAAATGTTATTTAGTACTTGATCCTTTGGTTTTCACTTACAATATTGATTACAAATATTTTCCTTCCAATCTCTAATTTGATCTCCTATGTGATGTATTCTTACTCTACCATTCACTACTTCACTGGGTCGTTAAACTCTATTACTTTACAACTTTCAGTTGCAAACCCTAAAAACCTAACTCCTTTGCATAATACTATGCTTCCCTTCTCTTCGCTCATACATACTATCACCATACTTGAATAGGGTGTAGATCTTCCCTTTTAAAGATATTTTTAGAGTCTTCTAGAATAAGATCAATGATCTAGATTTTTTCCTTTCTCCTCTCTATATGAATGCTTATCATTGCTTCATATAGATTGATGAACCACATCAAAATGTCCAACAAGCTCTGTAAAAAAACTCTACAAAAATTAATTATCATTTATATGTAAAATCAAGATGGTTGACCTCAATGTTTGTAACACTTTAGGCCTTTTTGTTTGCTCTATGTTACTGAGCACATACTATCTCTGATGCTCGATCATAACTATTCTTCCTACTATTGATCGATCTTAACTAGCTCATCTCCTTCCATATGACTCAACATCTATATGCTCTAGTGACTCCTATAAAGCTCTAAATATATAGGATTATTTTACAAGTCTTTACAGATATATGACTTGACTTATATAAAGTAACTCGATCATAGTGATGACTAGCCAACTTGGTCTTTTATATGACTAAGTGTTTGACAATCAAGGACAACAAAACTTAGAGAGAGAAAAATTGGAATTATTTTAGATCGAACGAAGGTTGATTCTATACAACATGAAACTAAGAGTAGTTGGATGGGGATGGGGGGAGGGAGAATTAAATGTTTTAAAAGTGAATTTCACTTAATGCTTATAAATATTTTTGGTCCAATACCAGGGAAAAGGAAGAAATATGGAATGAAATTAGTAATTTTATGGAGGCCAACCTAAAAAAGAAGTATTTATAAGGAGGAGATTCCAATTATCTCATAGACTTAGAAGATAAATATGGACACTCTCAATTAATTACATAGGTGATGATAGATTTTAGAGTTAATAGTTTTCAAAGGACAAACTTATTAATACTCCCACCAATAACACAATATTCACATGGAAGAATAGAAGAATGAGGTTCTTCCATATAGTAGAAAAACTCGATAGAATCATTTATAAAGGAGATCTCAACACATTCAATTGCACTTTCAATTAAATAATTCTTCCAAATTCAATTTTAGACCCATTTTTTATTAGGTTATAAATAGTATAAAAACACAAACCAATGACGAATACTTTCAAATGTGAGAAAATGTGGTTCTTAGATGATAAATTTCTTAAAAATGTAAATGAATGGGAATATAAAGGTGAATTCAAAGGGTCAATAATATTTTGTTTTGTAGAAAAATTATAATTGATAATGGAAAAAAAATAAAAATAAAATAAAGAGTATTTTAGTAATATATTTAATCAAAAACTAGATAATGAAGAGGAGGTAAAAGAGATTAATGGAGAAGTTATAAATAATGGAATTGATAAATATTTGAGAGAAAAGGAATTCCTTGGAAAGAAGGAAAATATTTAGCCAAAGAATAAATATATTGGTAAAACAACACATGTGAAACATAGTTAACATAAGGGGATAGAAACACAAAAACAATTCACAACAACACTCTTAATAAAAGGAACATTAATAGAATTACAAAAATCAAGGACAATAGTGGAAATGAAATAAAAAATCCACATGACATTGAAGTTAGTCTTCATTAATTATTACACTAATCTCATAAATTTTTTTTCTTCTTCTAATATACTTGCCAAAGACAACAAAAAAAGGAAAATTCCAAATTATTAATAGTGGAAGATAATAAATATATAATTAAGAAATTCACCTTAGAAGTAATTGAAGTTGTTTTCAATCTCCACCTATAAAAATCTCTGGGCCCAAATGGATTTGAAGTTTTTTTCTCCAAAAATATTGGGACATCATGGGTTATGATCTTTAGGAGGCTATCAAGGCAACTAGAAACTCCAGTTCTCGTTTAGCTAGGATTAATAATATGTTTCTAGCACTATACCCCAAAAATTAAAAGATGAGCTACTAGACAACTTTAGGATAATCACTTTATATAATACCATCTATAAAGTTCTCTCTAAAGCTCTAGCAAATAGGGTGAAAAAAGTACTACATAAACCAATCTTATAAGAACAAACTAGTTTTATTCTAAGTAGGTCAATCCTTGATGGTATAATTATTATCTAAGAGCTAATACATTTGGGTCAAATTCATAAGGAACCATGTATTGTAATGAAGCTAGACATACATAGGCTTACAATAAAGTAGATTGGAGATTCTCATGTGAAAGCATGGAAGCCTTTGGTTTTTCACACCAATTGATCAATTTAATATATACTTGCATGTCAACACCCAAAATATCCCTTCTTATTAATGGCACCCTTGAATATTTTCTCAGCATATCAAGAGGAGTTAGGAAAGTAGGACCAATTTCACCATTTTACTTTATTATTACATGGACATTCAACATTTAGTAGAGCCATTAAAAGGCCAAATCAAATGGAAAAAGTAAGGGAGTCAAACTAATACATTGATCATTTGAAAAAGACACCATCCTATTATGGGAAAGTATAATGGAAAAGGCCCAAAATATAAATAAATAATAGAAACCTATATGGAAGCATCAAAGGAAAAAGTAAATGTAGATAAATCTGAAGTTTTTTTTCTCAATACTCCCTCTCAAATTGAAATAAATGTCTATAATATAATGAGATACATAAAGGAACCTTCCCCTATAAATATCTTGCCATTCAACTAGGAAAGTGTGTCAAAGAAGGTAAAACAAGAAATATTATATCTAAATTTAAAAAAAGAAAAGAATACAAAGATGGAATGAGAAATGGTTAACTAAAGCTATAAGAACAACCATGATTAAAGAATTTTCATCTTCTATTACTACATACTAGATATCATGTGTTTGATTTTTAAAAGGAGTAAAATGAAACTTAGATAACAAGCTAAGGAAATTCATTTGGAAAGGAAAAGAAGCAAAGAAAAAACAAACATTAATCAAATTGGACAAGATATACAGACTTATAGACTATGGAGGTCTAGGCATAAGAAATTGGTGCTAGAAAAATGAGGCTTTAGGAGAAAACTAGTTTAGAAAATGTATCAATAACGTGAAAGAAAACAAGAAAATATGTTATATCAAAAGTATTTGAATAGTTTAGATCCTTTATTATGAACTAGATTCCTTCCTAACTGATCAATAACGTGGAATTTTATGATGCATTGCCATCCCCTTATATGAGACACTTTTTTGGGAAGATCCATGGAATGGGTTGCCTTCACCTTATAGTTTTAATCTAGAAGTTAATATTAAAAACACTCAAATAAGTTTGTGGAACAACATGTAAGAGATTAAAAATTGATAATTAATAATGAACAAAATGGTGGTTGGAAGTGGAAATCCATTAAAGAAAGAAATTTATCAACTTGAGAAAAACAAAATTTTGAATAGTTTTCTAAAAGTAAACAAGTTAATCACAAAGATAGAAGGGACAAATAAATTTAGAGTGCCTCAAAGAGTGGGAAATATAGTGTCAAAAGAGGATATGAAATGATAATTAATTTTTATCAATGGAAAAATATAGAAATTCATGTTGATCTTTGTCAGGATGAAGTGTATTGTCTCAAAGAAGTAATTTTTTCTTTGGGTAGCTTTGGAAAAAGAATTCTTATAGGCAATAGGTTTATTTAGATGGGTATTGAGGGGATTTTAAGATTTTTTCTATGTGAAAACAAATCTGAGATGGTTCAACACCTATTGTTCCAATGTCCCTTTGCTAATAATTATGTCATAAAGATAACTGGTTATCTTATTTTCTTGATAATTTAAGGATTTTTCTACAAAGGTCATCCAAAAATAAGAAATCTAGAGTCTATAGTAATTAATAGAAAATAGCACCATCTATACACTAATGGAAAATATGGAAAGAGAAAAATAAAAGAATATATGCTAACAAAATAATGGACATAACTTCATTTTTAGTAAAATGGAAGTGTTGATCTTAGATTGGTTTTGACAAGTGAGTGTCAACACACTTAAGCCATTTACTTAGTTCATGTTGAACTAGTAATACATGCCAAGCACAACATGTGAATATCAGACCATGCCAAGTTGCAATGAGTGTCAAGTCACTCATGTGCTAAGTCACTCAAGTGTCAAGCATATAGACCATGTTGAGTGATTCAAGAGCCAAGTAAATAGTGGATGCTGAGCAATATAGGCGTTGAATCATAGTATAAATAATAGTGCATCTTGAGCATTAGAGACTTCATATGCCATATGAAAAATTTTTGACATATTTGTTTGTAATAGCACAAAAAACAATGTACACCATTTTTTAGCTAACTTAAGAATATATTTTGATATTTTCAAGATAAGGACAAATCTCTATTTGGATTCCCTATGCAATTACATATAGCCAATCAGAAAATGAGAAGGACTAAGTGGAAAAATGAATGTATCTCAGTCATAGATTCATACCTAACCCTAAGCCACCTAAGTATTCTTAAGGAGGAGGATTCCCTAACTCTTTATGGAGACATTATAAACTGGATGAAGGAGAGTTGAAGGAGTGAGCAAGATAGTTTGTAGATAGAGCATTCAAGGGGACTTAGAAGAAAGAGTGAATTATAGAATCAGTTAGAGAAGAATAGAGGATAGAGAAAATGATAAAACATTGAGACATCTAATCATGAAGGATCAAAAATATATTGTTTATAGGTGATCTATTATCAGGCAAGCAAGTGCCAACTACAGGATCTATGCTGAGACATTTCAATAGGTGATTTTAGTTAAATCTCTTAACAAAGTAGTCTTAATAGGCTACAATGAATCTTTTTTTGTGCTGCTTACTTAGTTTTAAGTTGAAGTCCTTTAACAAGGCACACTTCTAATAGGGTGTTGAAATCCTCTAACAAGGTGAGACCTAATAGTCTTTGTAAGCCTTTAACAAGGCCGACCTTTCACAAGGTAGATCATGTTTCATGGTCAAAAAATTGTAACCTTCATTGGATACACTTTATTACTACAGTAGTGAAGATTTGTGGATGTCATCCCCACCCCAGTTTTACTTTCTCACTTGGAGGGTTTCTAGGTAATCATATCCAATGTTTTATGTGAATGCTTACATGGCTATATTATTTAGATACATATGCATTACATGTTATTTCAGCTTACTTATTAATGCATGTGATGAATGAATGGTAAAAATTTTATGGGTCCAAGTTTAAACAACTGATTCATAGCCCCCCTCTCATAGGTTTACCTTTCCTCTTGTAATTCCATTAATTGGTATCAGAGCCTTGTTATCTAAAAGAGAAGCTTTACAACTTTTAGAAAAACCAAGAGATTGAAATACATCAATTGAATGAGGTAAGAGAGGAAATAAAGAAATCCTTGAAGAGAAGGAAAGAAAATGCATATTCTGGAGAATGAAATAGTATACAAAGAGAGAGACACTACTAAGCTATTTGTAGATGGTGACTCCAATGAATTTGATGCAATATTTGTAGATCTAATGGAAAGGAATAGAGTTCAAGCTAAGGAAATTAGAAATCTCAAGTTAGAGCAAGAATCACCAGCTATATTGCTATGTGAGGTGACTGAAAAAAAGAAGAAAGCTATGGAAGACAAAGCCATGATTGAAGAACACAAAAGAATTTTGGCCAAAAAATTGGAAGAGAAGTCAATAGAGCTAACCAAGATTTTTAACATGCAATTGGATACTCTAAGTTAAATGATGAATGCCAACTATGAATTGAATGTCAAGGACATTGAGATAACTAGATTGAAGTTGTAGAATGAACAATTATAGAGTGACCTAAAGAGAGAAGAGAAATTTTCTTAAAGTTTCAACAAGCCAAATGAAGCCATCAGATACTTTGAGCAATTATTGAGATCCCCTAGATCCAACAATGATACATTAGGACTAGGCTACATAAGCACTGAAGAGAGAGAATCATCTAAGGTTGCAAAAGAAAGGAATATCAAATGTAAGAACTCAAAATCTACTTGTCATAATTGTGGCAAAAAAGGATATAGGACTAATGTGCATAGGAGAAAGATTATAAAATAGAATGTCAAGCCTAAGAACATGACTCATTGTCATGAGTGTAACAAGCAAGGTTATCAGGCACATGAATGCAGAACTAGGACCATGCATACACAAAGATTTGAAGGATATTACTACAATTGTTAGAAGTATGGGCATAGAGATTTTGAATGCAGATCCAAATCCATATGATCATCAAAAATACCAAAAAAGTTAAAAAACAATGGGAACTCTTATAGTGGGATTATAATACAAGATATAGTTTTCATTATTATCAAGAATATGGACATATTCCAAAAAATTGTATTAGGACACACTTCAGTGGCAATTACAAAAGATGTTTAAGTCAAACTACATATTTTAGCTATTTGAAGACTGGTTACTAGAGTAAATATTGTCCAACTAGGTCAAAGACACCAAGTTGTGAATTTGATAAAGGTATTTAGGCAAGAAAGATATTGAACACATCAGAGATGAGATGAACAAGACATGGAAAAAGAAAGATGTTTGTAACACATCAAATGGAGAAGGGATCACTTAACCCAGTAGGTCAAGTGATCACACCTCATCAAACTAGGCAAACAAGAGGTATGTAGGACTAATATTTAAAGGTTAAATTGTGCCAGTTCCAAAAGGAGATAGTACTAAAAAAATTACATTAGAATGAATAAAGATACAACGTGATTTTAGAAATTTAAGAAAAATATTTAAGTTTTTCATGTTTTTGTCAAGTATGAAAAGTTTCCTATATGTGCCAAGTGGAATGTTAGTTGAAATCGAGCCATCAAACTAGTTAGTTGATGCTGAGCTTGTACTACCTGCCGAGTGATGGAAATATCAATGGATGTCGAATGAACCCAAAATAGGTTATTGCTGAGATTATATTTGTGTAAGCACTTAGCATTCAACACAAGGTTTTCGAAGGGTATATGATTGATTTGAGCTCATTTTTCATTATTTTGAAATTGAGAAAGAGTGAGAAGAGCTAGAAGTGACCTAAAATTTGTTAAAATCAATTGCAAAATATTTCTGTAGCAATCATTGCTAGTTCATCAGATTTTGTAAAGTATTTATCAAGAGCTAAGCTATGTAGTTTAAATTTTCACTAAGCCTAGGTTGTCACAATGGCATCAAGTTCAAAAAATGTTGCTTAGGAAAGGAAGTTTTAAATGTTCAGCTAGTTAGTATTGAATTTAAGCAACCTATATTTAAAGTCATTCTTGACATCACTTATAAACAAGACCCTTTTGGTGCATTATCTATGATCCAACCAAAGGTGATAATGGTGCAAGATGTGAGGAAATGCTATAATTTAAAGATAGGAAGCATTGGTGACATGGGAATAAGAGGCACATACAATAGGTTGTGTGAAAATAGTGTTTTGAAGGAAGAATACAAAATTATTGAGAAAAAGTGTTTAACATGAGCCCTAGATTTTCCAAATGTATTTAAAACTAAGTGGATACAAATTGTACTAATTCAAATTCATGATGGTTCCTTATGGCTAGGAGTACCAATTAAAATAACTAAGAGAATAATTCATAAGGTTACTAGCTACCCAACCCTAGATCGACCCAAAATACTCAAAAGTGATTCCAAGGAAATGATTGAGAAGAATACTGGAGTAGTTTGGAAGAAGAGAGGTATGACTATAGATACAATCATAGATCATCTTATCAATTTGGTTGTCATGATAATCTCACATAAATTTTATCAATCTAGTAGATTGAATAGTGTATTGTGCATAGTTGTGGATGTTGGTTATAAGATTGTTAAGAAAGATCATACATATGATCTATCAAAAATTCAATTACAACAACTTATGGAGAACCTTGGAGCAATAAGGAAAACCAAGAGTGCACAATGCATGTTTGGTTCTATACTAGTTTGCATATTCTTTTATGTACAAAACACATTTCTCTCATTTGGAATAGTAGGATGGAAGACTAATAGATCAATTGCAACAAAGATTGGAGAGAACATTGAGCAACTAGGAGAAAAATTGGAATCTTTAAAGACTAGCTACTTTGAAGACTTCAAAAAGTCAATAAAGTAGATACTTAGAATACCAGTTTCCTTAGTTGAGAAACATTATAATGATGTATGTTTTATTTTTGATGTTGACTACACATTTTTGCAAGCTGCTACACCAAGGGTAAGATGGTTAAGACCCTTAGGTTATGAGGTCAATGTAGATGAAGCCTTAGTAGCCATAACAACTCTACTTGCAAAAGAAGTAGATAAGACTACAAAAATCTTTGGAAATTATGAGATGTTGAAATCAAAGATTGCCATGGAATTGAAAACTTCCTCTACAATCAAGAAGAAGGATAAGCTGGTAAAGAAGTTCAAAAAAAAATTTGGAGAGGGTACCAAGGAGGAAGAGGAAGAAGAAGAAGAGGATGAAGAGGAAGAAAAAACAAAAGCTCAAGAACCTCTAGCTTTAACTCAAGGCATGGGAGAAGATAAAGAAGAGGAAGAAACTAAAGGTGTCAAGGGAGAAGAAGCCAAGGAAGCACTTACTCCTATCGAGTCAAAGAAGAGGAAGGTAAAGGCACAACCCATATGAAAGGAAAAAAAAATTGTAAAACCAAGTTAGCTAAAGCCTTCTACACCTATTACAAGGGCCACAACACATTCAACTACCCAAAAGGCCAAGTAAAAGACCAATAAAATAGAGCAAGGAGTACAGGAGTAGAAAATATAGAGAAGGAAGTATGTGGCTCAACTAAAATCTGATGGAGAGAAGATAGAATTAGATAATAACAACCAACTCAAGGTTGTGAGTCACAATCCTATCTTACATCTTGAGAATCTATGTGAAAATATCAAGAACAATGCTAATTTATCATGTGTTAGTCATATTGATTTTGATAAATTGGGTAAAGAAGAGAAAAACCAAGTGGAAGAGGCATTATATGCTGTAATGTTAGAGTTCAAGAACAAACCACTAGAATTTTCCAACTAAATACCTAAAAGCCTATATGATATTGTTGAGCAAGAATGCCATTATTGTCTAAATTTGGAAAGACAAATTAGAGAGACAACACTAGCCCAAGTAATGCTAGAGTTGACAAAGGGAAAAATTGCTAAGGCAGTAAAGAAATATGTAATTAGGTTCACACCTTAATAAAGAGCCTTTAGCATTCTCCAAAATAATATTGAAGATTTTGCTAAGAAATTGACACAAATATGGAAACTCATTTATGGGTTGAACACTATCAGGAAAGGAGAAGCTAACCCTTCAAAGGGAAAAGATGATGATAAAAAATAACATAGTTTGAGGAGAGACAAAAAATTCAAGAAGATGACAAGGCAACAGTTGAGTAGCAGCAAGAAGAACAGAGTGTGCATAACACACAATTGTTGAGTGTTAGTCCTGCCCATGACACAACCAAAACCACTAAAACTATAACTATTAAAGATGTCATTGATCCATCAATTCAAAACATCAATCCTCTTACTATAGATGATTTAAAGAAGATTTTAGATCAATCTACCTTGCAATAAAAACTATATGGCAATCCTATTTTAGTTAGTGTAGAAGAACTACAAAATACAGTAATTGATGTCACAAGGGAAAACGTGAATCCACAAGAACCACCTTCCATCATCCCTTCAATTACTAATGTACAACCTTTGATCCAAATGATAGTACATACATCTACCAAGGTTGATACAGTTGAGAAGAAAGTAGAAGAGAAAGACATCAGTATAGGACAACAGAAGGAAAAATGATAGATAGATTGATCTGTACCTATAGCACAAGAACAAGTGCAAGACAAGTCATAGTGATAGATTGGGGAAAGCTTGAAGAGATAGAACCAAATGTGAAGGAACAAGTAGCCATCCAAGTACTAGTAGCTTTACTAGCATCTGACATTCCTTCTACACCAAATCTTCAGAAGCTAAGTGTCATGCTTGACCACTACTCCGGGTTTTTCTGCACATTAGGACCTTGCTGTTTTAGGATTTCTTTCTGATGTTATGATTGAATTTCTATAGAACTTGGTTATAATACTGTTGTTGAATGATGAGACTAATGCTGAACGTGTTTTCAGTGATAAACTATGTTGTAGCAATAAATATGATTTAGGATTTTATATATTGAATTTGGCATATTATTGATTTCTAGTTGATAGATTATCGATTATGTTATTATGTTTTTGACTCTTTGTTTACTACATTCTGTTTCATGTTGTAAGTTGACGTAATGTTGCAGATATTCTTTAATGGTTATATGTTGTATTTAATCAGAATTCTGAATTGTACTTTCATACATGTAACTATACAGGGATTTAATGTTTAGATCGTGTTAACCCCTTAAGATGCTTTCGTGTCTTGACTCATATTGGATTGGTAATTGAGGGAACCAAGGTTGTATTATATATATATATATATATATATATATATATATATATATATATATATATATATATATATATATATATATATATATATATATATATATATTCATATATGTGTTGTCTTATGACTAAGGTTTAATATCTTAGTGGAGCTTGGAATAAATTTAATTAAATCACTTCATATGAAAATAGCAATGATATAACCCTAAATGGGTATCGATTGCAATGAAGGAGGGTAACATTGTTATTTTTTTTTTTGAGCCATTTTCATGGTAGTGGGCTTGGACTACCAAATTTATGGCACTGAAGTTGCAGTCAGCCATACATTGATATGAGTTGGGTTTTGCTGATTTCAGGCAAGTTTTTGAGCCACATTGCTTTGTTGATTTTACATCTGTGATTTATGTTGATATATTGGAATTTTAATGGGAATTGGTTGGAGACTTAATGTGCATATCTGGTTTAACTTGATGGAGTTATTTCTCAGAGTTTGGCTATTGTGGTTTATGAAGTTTCTATTTCACTCTATTGTGAAGTCTTTTGTGAATGGTGTGAGTTGACATTGTGGAGTTTTTCTCACCAGTGTTGGATTTAGTTTTTGGGGTTTTGGCATCAAGTCCATTTGAGGAAAAATCTTCCAGCTCCAGTTGTTTAGGTAGGGGGCAATTTATTACCCT